>NDXB01008582.1:156688-221695 GCA_002631895.1 Agapornis roseicollis | reverse complement strand
GAGACAGATATATAGTTCAGCGTCTTCTCTTTTGACCAACTAAATGAATAAGTGAAGTTATTCAGCATAATGCACATCATACCTTTCTGCTAAATGTCTTGCACTCATTACAAACTTGGTTTTAAACCAATTTGCTTTATTTCCCTTTCTGAAATGGCTTTGCAGTTCATTTATGGACATGCTTAAATATATGACTATACATAAAGCCAATGCAAGCATGTAAGTAAAGTGGAACCAATGTTGTCAATACAATGAACATGTTTAAGGACCATTACATGAATTAGATTTTGTTAATTTCCTTTCTAAAAAAAAAAATATAAAATATGCTTTAGGTTCTTTTTGTGTGCGTCACGATTCCTGAGCCTTGGGGATACATAAGAGTCATATTTTGATTCTCTCTTCATTGTGTCTGGGCAAAAATTATACTGCAAGAAAGAAAGGCAAGAAGAAAAAATTTATAAGAACAGTGGGAAGAATGAAGAGGTAAGGAGAAAAGATAAATGTTGATAGGTGTTTCCAACTGATCAATAGTCCCGGCTGTTCTCAAAGTAAGACTCTTGCAGGCCAAAGACCTTGATAACAAAAGGCAACCTGTGACCATATTGCAGACTGAGCATGAAGTATAAAAAAGCTTTCTGCTCCTTAAGGAGAGAAGAGACACTAAGTTTTACGCAAGGCTGAACATCAGAAACAAAGTGTTGCAGACCTTTCTTGCCCAGGACTGTTGTCAAGCCAGAGAGTTGCTCTTGATATATGGCTCTCTTACCAGGAAGCAGGATGCTTCCATCACCCAGGATGAAGCTCTGTGAAAGGTCCCAAGACAAGAAAATATTAATAAACCCAAGCTATTTTTTGCTTCCCTACTACTTTTAGACAGAGGAGTAGTTATTTATTAAAGTTCCTTCATGATCCCTTGTGTATCCCTACTTCTTATTTCAGCATTAGCTTCCAAGGACAAGAGGTCATTTGCTCCCTGCTTTTTCTTTCCTTTCATTGTCGTCCTGATCCCCTGAAGACGGCCCCTTTGCACACCAATGAAGTTTGAAAATTGCAAGAAATTAAATTTCCATCTCTCACACAATGGCAGGTGCATCCTTTTCTGCTCTGCTGGTGGAAGAAGAATAGCAGCTGTCCCACCAGAACAATAAAACTACTTTCCAGCTCTCTCTGACTGGCTGTCGTTGAATATCCATGCATAAATATATTTCATGGGGGTCCCAGGGGTGGCATTTCTCATCTCTTATCAGCTGTGCTGCACACACCAGAATTTGATAAGACACCTAGAAGGATGATAAAAGCTGCTATCAATCTGTCTAAGTAGAAATAATAAAAGCAATAGTAATAAGATCAATAGATTTATGGAAAAACAGTGGCTGTATTATTTTTATGCTGATTTAATTATTCAGTCCTAAAATCTTTATTTCTTCTCTTTAAACATAGGGCAGCTAAAATAGCAGATCTGTATTTTTGCAATAACTTGGCAGATTAATGCCCTTTTGTATGCCTGAAACAAGCTCAAAATATCTTCTGATTAATAAAACAAACAAACAAAAAAATTATATCACATAATATTCCTTCCGAGTAACCTCTTGAACCCTTTTAAACATCCACACCACTGTGCATATACATAGCCATATCTGGCCCTTCTCATCACAAGTGTTTTCAAGGCGGTAGTATACGTAATCCTGCTAAAATTATTTTGGGAATTATTAACACTGGAATAGCCTGGTGAGCTGCCTGGTTCTATATCCTCTCTCAGGCAATGCTCTATGGCAGATGTTCCAGAGGAAAACATTAAATTCCCTATAGTGTACTTGACAATTGTGTAATACTATCGCTCAAGGGGAAATTTAAAACTTTCCCCAGCTGGTAATCAACTCATATATTGAAGTATATAAGGACAGATAATTATTATCCTACCCAGTGCGACTGCAAATGATATTTTTATTCCTGAGCCCTTCTTTCTGAATCCTACTGATTACTTTCTTTCAATAACACCCTGTGAGTTCCCAGGGCTAACTTCATGTTGCATTTGATTTTGTTTCTGTGGATCTAAATATGCATGTTGCAGTTTCATCCAGTTTTCTCTTTTTTTTCACAGTTAGTATGAAGAGGAGATTCTAGCTGTCCTCTACTGTCTCAATAATATGAATCATTTTATATGCCTCTATGGCATCCATTTTTACCTCCTCACTCCTCAAAAGAAAAAGGTTGCGTATTAAACAGATAGTTCTATTCAAAAGTCACACTGTTCAATCTTACTTTTCAAAAAACCCAATAACCCAGATAGGTCCAATCCATCTCTTTGAAACTAAAAAAAAAAGCACTATCTGAGAAGACACTAACTATAGTATCTAGTGAGTAAATTAAGGCAATTTGTTTCGCCTTTGTATCTACATCCAAACATAGCCTTGCAGAAGTTTCTCTTGAGCACATTAGCAGTACTGATGGACACTTTTACATGTGAGGTAACCCCGTGTAGAGGAGCAGCAGTAGCTGCATAAACTGTTCATTGCAATATTTTCAGAATTGGTCCTATAGATGCAAGCATTACGGCAAAGTACATAGAGAAACAGGCTGTTAGTGAAGCACATCCCTCTCACTGAAACCAGTTGGTAACAGGAGGATCAGCTTCTCTTCCATGGTGCTCAGTGAATTATCAGCAGAGGCTTTCCTTGCACACCTGTGTGAGTGTGTGACTGAAGTATCTTAAAAATAAAAGAGATGTCAGGAGCACTTCCAATGAGTCTTCCCATCCTATAAATATATAATTGCTGGTCTCAGATTTCCACATGTTGGAATCTGTTGACTGAAAAAGGTATCATTTGAATAGATACTACTGTGAAAAAAAAATGTGTCTTTTGTAGTCAAGCTGTAGTGATACTTTTCCAGTAAACAGAAAGATTTTTAAAGCTTGTTTATCAAAATTATCTCCTTTTGTTTAGAAGGAAAAAAAACAAGCTATAGTTCAGTTTTTTCTCTTATGCATGTTTGATGGGAAACCAGAAAGCACAAATTCTCTCATTCGAAAGGGGAGGAAAAAAGTAAGGTCAGGCCTGTAGATTTTCTTGATGTATTGGGCAAGGAAGTACGCATGAAGCTTTAGAGGTAGGAGGCATAATGAAGCACCATAGGGAATAAAAGTCTGTAGGGTGCACGGATGCTTCCTTTCAGAATGATACCAAGGGGGTTAATGTCTGGCCTAGTGATAAAATCCTGGCATCTGTTACAGAAAACACAATGAGCATTGTTGTCATTAGGAGAATGGCTCTGTTTTTCCTGGCATAAGTCACTGTTTGGAAGCTGTTTTAAAATAGGAAACAAAAAAACAACCAAAATCTCACTCTGAAAACTTAAAAATAAAGGGCTATGGCAGAATCATGTTCTCCATTGTATTTCTAGGAAGTGTTGTGGGCTCGTTGTTCTGACATTATTTACATACCTTACATACAATTGCAGCTGAAAAGCATAGTAAACTGTACAGACTTTGACGCAGACACCAACTACTTCATTGGGTATGCACAGAAATAGAGGCTAAGAGAAGTCTTCCCAAAGGCTGGCTATAGTCACAGGGCAGTAGTCCTGCTGGGCTTCAGCCTTTGCTAGTGGAGAGCCTTCCAGCCCCAGTGCAAGACTCAGATCACCCAAATTAAGACTGTTGCTAGGCAAGCTTCTTTTTTTATCCATTGAAGATTAGCCCCTAGTTAAAGTTCATCTTTTTGGAATACCCTTCCAAAACATGCTAAGTATTCATATGTGAAATGGGATTACACCTGCCCTCTTCACTAATCAGTTCCCATTTGTATATGATTTTTTTTCCAAAGTTGAAAAGATTTTGTTTGCACCCTCCAGTCCATATACATTAACAATATATAAAAAATCCTTAGGCTATGGCACAACATCTCAGTTTATACCCAAATAGACTCTGCACTCACTGTTTTTGGTACCTGTGGCAGTGGAAGTAGACAGCAGACTTCTCATTTTCCCTGACAATTGTTCTGTTCATGCTCTGTTGTTGTCTGCTATTTGTTGGCTATCACGTAAATAAACACAAGCAGGGAGGAAAGGTGAAAACAAACAGTTCTTCTACTTTGGTTTCAGTGTCACTGATTCCCCTGTTATGAAACTTCAGAACTAATGAAGAGAATAATGTCTGTAGGTGCAGAGCAGAGGAGATAGCATATGTTATTCCCAGGCTGCATTACATGCCTCAGAGCAATGCAAAAGGTCATGCTGACTATGACCACAGCTTGTAATAAAACATTGTTTTTCTTCTTATTCCAGACAATGCTGCCAGTCTGAGCCAACTGCAGAAACTGTAAGCTGTTCACAAGAGGCAACAAACTGAACCCTGTACATGTGGTGAATAACCAAGCACATATCAGCCAATGCAGCCCATGCTCCTTTTACTTCCTGGGAGGTGACAAAGGAACAGAGGTGATAAGTGAGATTAGAATCACATTCAGGGCACCAGAATGGCTCTGCTGCTGCTCTTTGGCACCAGAGGAAGCTGGGTGTTGATGCGGCAAAGAGCTGCTACATGAAACCATCACGTACAACCTCTTCAGCTGTGGCCAAGATATGCCCACACCTCTAGTAAATCTGTGTCTGATTCAGTCAATACCATGGCCCAAACTGACTACAACTGAGGACCTTTCCATGGTATGTTCACGCCATCATCAAATGGTTTAACTAGCTTCCAGATTGCCTCAAGAAGCAATATAATGTGCCTGATGTGTATGTCAAGAAAGTTCATTGCCTCTTTTAACAACTGGCAAGTGCACTTTTGCTTCTCTGTAGTTAAAACTGAATTTTCAATTAAAGAAATTATAGAAGAAAATTATCAAAAAGTACACTGAGCAAACCCATTAAAAACAAACAAACAAACAAACAAACAAAAAACCCCAAAACAAACCAAACTAAAACCAACCAGCCAAACAAGAAAGATCCACTAATTTACATATCTTACAACGGTTGATTATATTATAGGCAACAAATTTCATTAAGCTGTAATGCATCAGCACATACAAGTAACATGATAGCAGAAAGCTTAGTTCAGATTGGTCCACTTATTCAAAAATAGATTTCAAAAGCCAGAAAGCTCAGAGTTATGATTAAATATATGGGGAAATTTCAAATACAATCTGCTTCATTCATTTTTCAATGTACAGAACGCATAAATGACCCAGCTAAGCTCAGGCCTTTATGGTTTCACGGAAGTCACACTTCAGTCCTTTAGCTGAATGGTGCATAGGTATCTAAATGTGCTTTGAACAGTTTGGATTCATTTACAGATTCTCATCTCTGGACACCTTAATTTGCCTCCTGAAACCTGGAGTGTATTCCTGCCTATTCCATTCAGCCTACAACCTGCTGCTAGAACAGCCAAAACTCATTTTAGTAGTAGCAGAGAACTGTCATAAAATTTTAAACTGCAGAAATCATTAGTATCACAATACTGGGTAGGGGATCAGAGCCTTTGCTGGCAAGCTATGTAATATTGCAAGTGCAATATAGAAAGAAGCTGGCATCCGAAATTCAACGGACTGAATTATGCTGTCAACTAAGGAAGGAAGCTCTACCAGCCAAGAAGCAGCCTCAATATAACACTCTGCCCATTACTCAACATGAATCATAAGAAGATGGTATCAGCATCTTGCCCTGTGCCACCTCTGACATCTTTTTCTCATGCGGGACAATTTGGGCAAGTCAAACATCTTTTTTATTTTTTTTTCCCCCAAAAGCATATCCTAAAAAAAAGAGGTAATAACAGAATTAATAGCAAAACTCAGGGAAAGTTCAGAGCATCACAATAGTTCCATTTTTCTCTGAACGAAGTAACTGATCTTACCTGACTGCAGCCTTGCCTGGCCTCTCTGTGACAGTATAGTGAACAATAACAGAAGCACCATTGAATAATGAGCATTTGAGTTTTCATTGTAGCTGCACTCTGACTCTTTGCATACATTCAAACAGCCATACCTGTTCATGTGCAACAATAACCTTTTAGTGACCAAGTTAGATAAAGAGATTAATTCAATTTTTTTTCTTTTACCTGAGGAAACCTTGAGGTGGAAAGAGAGAATGGAGACAGGGTATTTTCTGCTAAAGAAGATGGACTCAGAGACACTCAAAAGTCCACTTATTTGCATACCTTTTAAATAAAGGATTCATATTTTGTCCATATATAAATTTCAGTTCCCAGAGATAAATCACACTTGCTGAAAGATCAAGAGGGTACGGAGGTCAGAAACCTCTGAGAAAATTCAGTCACTGCACATTCTGAAGTCAAAAAACCCACATAAAAATTCAACCGTTTTCATTCCTTTCCCCTACTGAAAAGAATTACAGCCACCAACTGCATTGCTGAGGATCCCAAAATGGGATGCTTTTTTGCTCCAGTTTAAGCTGTAGACCATCTGGACTAGCACTCTCTATTTGTTTTTTTTTGGGGGGGAGGAAGTACCATAGCACTCTCTATTTTTTGGGGGGGCGAAGGAGGAGGACCATTACACATGGTTTACTCTTCATGTGGGTGCTTACGCTCCACCAGAGAAGACACATTAAATTGCCTCCTTCTCTGGCAGCATCTAGTCCCCACCAGGCCAAAAAGTTCTTAGTTATGGAAATGTGCACTAACAAATAGCCATCAAATGCTTTTCAGGGCTATAAGCAACCTCTCAAGCCAGGAAGATGTTACTAAACAAAAAATACAGCTTGAAGCCATATTCACATCCCTATAATGGCTCCTACGTGCTAGGAAGCCCCTCCTTTGAGCACAGCCTTCCTGATAGGATAGCTTAAACTTTGCCTCCAGTGAGATAACCTGGAGGAAATTGTTTAGAAGTGCTTGTCTGTTTGTTTGATGCTGTTCTTCTTTCCCTCTCATTTTTTTTTATGCGCTTTGTTTATTCTTGAGGAAGGATCTGTGTGCCTGTGAAGATGGTTGAAGCACCCTGTTCTGTCTTTCACTGGATCATTTCTTTGTGCTGTGTGCCATCCTTTCTTCCTGTGACTCTTCCCTTTGTGACAAAAGGCACTGTTAATTGCATAGATTAGTTCCAAATCCAGGATCAAAGGTTTAGCGTTTCGATTTTCTGCTCTTCAAGCATTTTATTTTCTTTCTCTCATTATGAGAAATTTGAAAAGCCACTCACAACAGAATTGAACTGATTTTCCTCTTTTAGTTGAGGAAAAAAGCTAAATGAGGAAGGGGAATATTCTTACTTGACCTATGTGCTGTTTTAGGAGGTTGATATGCATTGTAACATTCAAAATGCAAAGTGATGGTTTTCAAGAGTATTTACTAAACACCTACTGCTGGAAGCCACACTGCTGAGAAAGGAAAGGCTGTTACTGTGTCACTTTTAGCATTCATGACAGTGACAAAACCTAACCAACTCCAGGCACATGATCTGCTTATGCACCGTTCTCTATGTTAAATAAAAAAGCATTCTGTGCTCCTAGTCTATCAAAAATTTGTACATGCATTCAGGATGGACATCTGGCATTTTGAAAAGCATTACTAGGCTTTTTAGGAATATATATATATGTACACACACACACACATATATATATTTTAAGTGGGATGACAGACCCCATTTCAAACATCTACAAAGGACAGCATTTGTGAGAGTGCCTTATTCCTGAGGGCAACATGGACTTGAAGTTCCCTGTGCACTTCTCAACCAAATTCAGACCTATTTTCTCAACTCAGATTTATATGTTTTAAAGAGGGGAAGGAAGGAGGGCAGGAGGAGAGATTTTAATATTTTAAACCTGACATTACTTTTGCCTTTGAAAATAAATTTTACCTTTGATTCAGTTTTGGCACTCATATTGTGCAAACTTGCTTGCATGCAATTTGAGCAACTGTTTTACACTATACCTTGACATGCTGAGTTAAAACAAGCCCAGGTGTAATACTCCTGGAATAAACAGTTACACTGAAAGTCAACCTATGAAGTAAAAACTGTGTACATGAAAGTATATATTACTAATGCTGCTCTTAAAACTTTCAACCAAAGTAAAGAACATACACTTAATGACATGGGGGTGGTGAAGATGAATCTAGATAAAAGCACAGCTTTCCACCGTGTTGGAGTTATTTTTCTTATGTATAATCACTACAGAGCTTTCCTTTCCCTTAGCAGTAGCCAATCAAAACCATGCAAAAATGGCAGGTGACTAAAGCATACTTAACAACAAGCAGCATATCGTTTGCTCAGTGTCTGCATTAGCTAATTAAAATAGAAGCTGAAAGAAACAGAAGCAGATCTATTACGTGGTTTGCTTTTATGTAAGTTGGATTTATTTGTGTTCGAGCTTACAGATAAACAGTGCCTGTATGTACAGGCTGTTCATATGGTATTTTGTTTCTTGAAAGGTTCCCAAGATTAAAAATAAAGAAGAAAGATCTACCCTTCCTATGGCTACATTTTATCATCAAAGACAATGGGAGTGCAGAATTATGGTTTACCTGCCCACACACCGAAGAAAATTATATGTCATTCCTGCATCCCAATTTGCTGATGACTGAAAGGGATGGATGTATTTTCTTTCTCCTTTCTTTTGTTTCTTGCTTTAAGGAAACTTGAATGCCCTGTTTCCTTGGTTTTCCCACTTGCCCATCTGCAACATCTAATAGGAATTTTTACTTGGTCACACTCCCAGATCATGGGAATGAGGTTTTCGTATTCTATTGTCACACAGGTTTAAAAATATAAACATCTTTTTCTACTTCTGCTTTTTCAGGCAGTGAGAAAAGAGAGCATTGAACAAACACGTAGCATTAAAGTAATAAAATATCAAGTGAATTTCCTCTGTATTTCAAGCTAATTATTTTTCCACTTTGGTCACACAGAGCTAAGAAGCATTTCAAGTGATGCAAATTAGAAGAGGGCTAATATACAAACTATAGTTTCATCTGCCACTCTTCGAGCTGCAAATCACTCTTCCCCCTCAACCGTTTTAATAGTGTAACCATTTTAATTGTTTTTTTTTCTGCAAGGCATGAAGATAAACCATGCATGAATCAATACATGAATGAATAAGCCTCTGGTCTTGTTTACTTATGTACTCATCATTTATATCCTTGCATAATTTACAGAAATTGAAACTGTAGCTGGTCTTTGCACTCAGCTGAATGTGGCTTGTTTACACAGTCCAATAGGGCTTCATGTTCCAGAAAACCTAATTCTGTAGGGATTGCTCAAGTAGGATGAAAACACCTGGGGCTTTGTGTTAAAATAGACACAGCTAAGTACCTAGGTGTCCCAGCACTTTAAGCCAGAGCCTAGTAAGATCACCAGCCCCCTGGCTTTGCCCATGTGGTCTCACATAATACAAAGGTAGATTTGGTTCCCCAGGAAAAATGCCTTGGGCCTCAAATTCAGTAAGCTGAAATTCACTGACTGTGAGTCAGACTGATCTCAGTGAGCTGTAGTTGCTTAAAAATTAGGCACTTATTCTAAGTTACTTGTCCAGGCTCCTGCAATGCACTGAGATACTTCCCCCACTCAGCTGTTCCCCAGCCCCTGGAGCTGTCCCTCAGATAGCTGGTATTCAACTTCTGGGACCACACTTCCCAGCTGGCTGACTCTTGGATATTAGCCTCAATTGCCCTCTGCCACTAACCTTAAGGAAAATGAGATCTGATGCCACAAAAAGCAACTCTTCCCAACATTTTTTGAAAACTCCCCTTTTTATCAGCATGTTCCCTTCTGCTTTCTGTGTCTCCTCATGTTATATATCATAGGGATGAGGACTAATGGGAATGCAATTCCTGCCAGGTCCCCTCAGAGATCTTCTCAGGGAACGGTGTTCTTCCTCTGTTCTTTCTCTCCTTCTCCCCACAAACACACCCCACAATTCCCCCAGGCACCAGCTAAAACAGGGGGCCTTTACATACTATCTGCCTCCACAGTCTATTACTTTGGATTCCATTGGCATTTGGTAGGGCGACTCTGCTTCTGTCATCTCTCTTGGTTGCATTCTCCTGAGGATATGTTTTTTTTATATTCTGTGTCTTAAAAGATTCCAAGGAAGAATTTACGTTCCTCAAATTTGTGTTTGAAGTGCTCAGATTTAGCAGTTACAATTACAAAACAGTAGAAGCCTGTATGTGAGGAAAGATTTTTTGGATTGGAAGGATATTTTTATTTTGGTTGTAGCTGTCAAAGGGGATTTCACAGCTGTTCACATTACATCTCACCCCTGCAGCTGGCATCAGAGCAACCTTTGCTGCTTGAGTAAAAGGAGACTCAGGGAGATACATTATTCAGTTTTGTATAGAGAAGGAAAAGAAATGTATTGTCAGAACCAGTCTAGAGCTTCACACTGAATAACATCTGTATTTAAAGAGAAACATGGGGCAATGGTCTTAATGAGTTATTGTTATTTCCTAAAGGCACAGATGAAGTGTTTGGTTCTGTGGAAGTCAGAAATCTCAAAACAGCCACGTCCCATTAACACAGCACATCAAACACCAAAGCCTGATTTTTAGTTCAGCTGAAGGCTAAGGATTTACACCACTGACAACAGCCATGCATCTGGTCACATACAGTCAGGAAATGAATAACTCTGCTTGAACCGAGGAGAGCAAGGGTGCAATAAAAACATATCCTGCAAAAGGATCTGCGAGGGGAAGTGGGAGGAGAGAACTCAGCTCGCATGAGAAGAACAAAGCCTGTCTCACACTGGATCCCACTCTTCTGCAGAACAGAGTGCAGGGAGGTGCCTAAGCCTCAAAACATCACCAGGAAGATATTTCCAGGCCAGTAACTCAGCCTTCATGATGGTCTGTACCCAGGGTACCAAGAGGGTGCTGAGAGGCCCTCCTTGTGGAAAACTGAGCCCTGGGCTGCAGGATACTGGTTAATATGTTTGGCTTGTCAGTCACCCAAATGCCCATAGTAACTAAGAAGTCCAGACTGCTTGATCTGTGTCTGCTTGTGAAGTAAGAAACTACACATTTTATTTGGTGGGGCCACATACAGTTTTGGTATTCATTTCTATAGCTGCATACGGATTTGGGAAGCAGTTAAACAAGCATTCCCAGAAGGGCTGGAAAAGGGTAAAGGAGTGTGTGTGCTCTCTTGATAATATCTGATAAACCCAAAGTAAAACAAACCCAGAAGAAGAAGCTGTGAGTCTTTTTTTTACACATTATAATGCAGTGAGAAGGACCATAAAATCTGATTTGTTTTGTTTTACCTTCTTTGTACACTGCCCTCAGTGACTTCACTCTTGGCCACCTCAGGCAGAAAAACACCTCGACTGACCTGCCTGGAAAGTGTGTTTCTAATAGGGAACCAGGACTACTCAGTCCCTAAGTGGGTTAAACAGAAAATGTACCTACTCTTGCTTAAAAATTAAACAGCTTGGTATGGTGACACTTGGTAGCTTGGCCTGTTTCAGTGACATAGTTTATCATGATACCATGAGCATGCCCTTCTTGTTTGCAGAGAGATGTTTGTATTTTACAGACATATGCCTTGTTGATATCTTTGGCCACCTGGTGTCTTGTTTTATCTGATTAATATTTTATTGATTTTTCATGTAATTGGCATAAGCATTCACAAAGTAATTAAAATCAGAAGTATTTTGTTGTGTGGATATCCGCACTGAGTTGTGACACCTGGCCTAAATGGTGTACGTGAACATCTTTTATTCATAGATTTTGTGACCTAGAACTAGAATTCTTTTAAAGTAATTAGCCATGACAGATGAGTACTAAATCAGAAGACAAACACAATAAAACATAAAAAGGATTATTTCTTCTCTCACATTGCTGATAATGGCAAGAAACTTCAGTGTGTCTTGGCAGAGTGCTCCACTTCCTCTTTTGTATGCATGTGTGAAACAAAAGGTAAATTTTGTATTAATGTAGGTATACTATACCTAAAAACAAACACATGTGATCTCACCTTCACAGAGGAGTAAATGAGAGCAAAGCCAAGCTTGCATCATCAGAGGAATGTAGACAGATCACTGAACGGATGCAGACAGAAGAGGTGCTTGGGCCACTTGGGCTAATGGTGCTATTTGCAGAGCCAATTCAAAGTGCTCTGAAGTCAATAACCAGCTAATTGGCCTTGACCAGCTTCAGATCTTTGGTTCCTGCGACAAAAGTAGGAATCTGTTCAACTTTAATCTGAGAATGTTAGTTAGCACTTCAGTTTCAGTGAAGCAAATGGTGCAGTAGTCTATACTTTCTTGTAGGTTATTGCAATTTTCACCTGCTGACAGATGAGGTGGGACTGTTCCTCAGATGAAGGCAAGATGTATATGGTATTTTTGAGAAATCACATGCCAGAGAAGAATTAGGGGCTTGAAGGCTCCTGACAGTAAAAGACAAAGGAAGGTAAGACACACTGCACACTGCAGCAAAAACAGACTGTGCATATTGAAAGAAGGCTTTTACTGTAACTGTACCAGAAGAAATTCTTCAAATAACTTTCAAGATGTTCAGCCTCACAACTAAATTAATGGCTGACTCTATTCCAGCTTTCATTAGGACCCTGGATAGCTATGTTGAATGGACGCTTGGTTTTTATATTTGGATTTAGCCTCTGTTTCTCTGTGGTCACATCTGTTGGGCGATCCTACCTGCCTTCCCAAGTGAAGCATAACTATGTCTGGCTTACAGACTGGGAGGGGAACTGACAATCAGGACCAGGCCAGGACAGTTCTCAGCTTGAAGTTTTGCCTGCAAAAGGTGGGAAGAGCCTGTCCAACTCATTAAATGCAGTGCCAAGGAGAGATTCTGGGGCAGAGACCTTTCCTTGCCCCGCTGCTCAGGATCATGCTGTAAAAGGAAGCATCTGCAGCTATGTGGCTGCCAGATCCACAACAATCCCTATCTTCCCCAGGAGTGATCAGGGGCCACACAGCCACCCCATGGCAGCACATAAGCAGCACTCCTGCACCAGCCTGATCTCCAACTTCCTGCAGCCCAGATGGTGATGGGAGCCCTGCAAGGTGCCCAGGGCCATAGGTCAGGGATGCAGGAAGAAGCAGCCTCTCAAGCCACCTCCCTGATGGGCACCAAGGTTCCTACAGCACTCCCCATTCTCTGTGCAAAGTGCAGCAGATGATGGTAGTTAT
This sequence comes from Agapornis roseicollis, assembly GCA_002631895.1. Taxonomy (NCBI): domain Eukaryota; kingdom Metazoa; phylum Chordata; class Aves; order Psittaciformes; family Psittacidae; genus Agapornis; species Agapornis roseicollis. The sequence goes on along the minus strand of NDXB01008582.1, from coordinate 208,588 downwards.
CTGATCTAGCCTCACTGACCCTGCACCATTGTGGATACAAAGCAGCCACATGGTCAGGGCACTGGAAAAGAGGCTTAAAATCTGCTCCCAGCTGTTTCCCAGAGGGCGTTTACTTCCTCCCAGCTGACAGGCATGACTGACTGTACAAACGCTCCTTGTCCTTTTGGGGACAAAGTCAAACAAGCAAACCATCAGCAGCAATTTGAGTTTGTGCGGCACTGCTCTCAGACACATTAAGAGTGATTATATGGCAGGTAACTGCCTGTTGGCTGGGAGATGGTAGCAAAGAGCTGAGAGTTCAAAGACTAGCTGAAGTCATCTATTCACTTATGATAATGACCAGGGTGCAAATGATAACAGACTGTGAAACAGAATTGCCATTACACTTCACAACAGATGTGTTATTGTTCCCAAATCCTTCAGTACTGAAAAGTGCACCTCAATGATTTTAGCCCCATGCAAATTAACTGAGCTTGAGCTCTCCAAGTTAAGAAGCCTCAGGTATGGATTCAGACAGAAGAGGGGCAAAACAGGGATCTCCATGAGCAACAGTGCTACAGGGTAGCAGCATCACCCTTCTGTTATCTGGTCCCCCAGCACTTCATCTTCCCCTCATGAATGCTGAGCCCCAGCAGGAGAGTCACAGGGAAAGGAAGTGTGGGCTAGCCATGAAAAAGGGATCACAAAACTGCACTGCACTGCACCATAATGGATGACTGACTACAGTGTGAGGTGTTGGTGTCTGGATGAAACATAAAGCCAAGGCACTGTTTACTATGTCTGCTCTTCAAAGCTCTTATCATTTTTACTTCAGAAGAGCAGGATGTGACACCTAGTTTCCTGCCCAGATTTTAACCAAGTAATTAATTTTTCCCCTTCAGTGTAAACAGTGTTTTGCTTTGTGGTAGCATTCAGTGCTGGTTGGTGCCCTTAAATCCTCACTGTTGTCATCCCTGACAAAAGTCACAGTTGAAGAAAACAATTTTAGCAAAACCAACTATTTTTCCAATAGTATTTTGGTTGAAAATGCTTATTCACTCTCATAGATATACCACCTATGTCTCATTCTCAATTCTGCAGCAAGACTTCCTGTCATCTCTCTGGTGAGCTTCACTAAACACAAATCAAATCAAGAGAAGCTTTTATTGATGTGAAATACAACTGAGAGATCATTTCCCAGGGTATATGTCCTAACCAAATGGATTTTCTTTTCAAATTTCCAGCACAATTTAGATTCTTCACTTGCTATTCTGCTGCAAAAAATTGTTGTCATGCAAGACCAAACTGCATTATGCTTTCAAAGCTGCTACCATGTTGAAAGGAATATGGAATACTGATCAGAGGTAATTCAGTTGCAGATCATTCTCCTCTGGGGGAGGAATTGGGTTTTGGCCACTAGGACATGTAGAGCAATCATCCGTCTCTGTAATAAAAAAGCAGGACAGCACATGTATGTATGTGGGGGAGTTTGAATAATCAGTTCTACTTTATAGCAGCTGTTAGTAGGATGGTGCTCTTCTACAAATACCTGTTATTCCATATTTATTAACCATGAATTTATAGGCCAGATTTTTAGTTGGTGTACATCTGGACTGCTCTGTTGAGGTAGCTCCCTTGTATTATATGAACTGCTGCCCAAACCTAACATACTGCACATTTCCTAACATTTCCATGTTTATAAATAAGGTGTTTTAGACAGACAATAGTTTATAGAGTTTTGCTTGGAAAGCAGAACACTCCTAACACCTGTGCATGAAAGGGACAGGGAGTAAGGGGAAATAAGGTTTTTATTTTCTTGCATCCACACATAGACAATCCAAGGATCTGAGACTTCAAAACTACAAGTATTACTTAGCACTGACAAAAGCACCAAGTGTTTTGTGACAAAAAGGGGTTGGTTCAGAGCTGCAGAAGCAAGACATATCAAATGCCTTTAGGTTTCCTCCCTCAAAAGTAAACAACTCTTGTAGAATACTGAGGTTGGCCAACTAACAAAATATCTAATTGAATCAAATGATTTTGAGCCAGAAGGACGTAGTCCTTTGTCTGAGATCACAGTCAGCCATATCATCCAGCACTACCAAGACAAGAATGTGCCACACAGTTACCTTGTATGAGTCATCATGGGTGACTTTGCTTATGACTTTATATAATTTTCACAAACATACCAGTTAGGACTTGTGGGGCCAATTATTGAGTACCCCTTAGTTGGGTACAGATTGCAGAGTAGGACTTGATAGGTGACCACTGTCTGTGCTGATGAAACACCATGGACAATGCTAGTTGTGCATGGAGGTAAATGGAGGGGCTACTGGGGGGCTCTGCTTTGAGACAGAAAGAGATTCAGTGAGGAACCTAAGCAACAAGCAAGGGCTGACTGTGCTCCAAGTGCAAGAAAGGAAGATAAATGAATGCAACTGTAAATGTTTTGGGATTTAGATACATGTAATTGTCATTAAATGCAAAATTAAGTATTCTCTCTTTTTCCCAAAAAAAGTACTCAGATATAGAATAACATACAGTACTTCCTCCCCCCACAGTGCCGTCAGATGACTTCTCACAGACTGTGTTGATCAGCTGGGTGCATTTCCAACCCATGCTACTTTACCCGACATTTTTAGGTGCTCTATTAGCTCAGACAGGTTGTATGAGGAAAGGAGCATAACAGTATTTCTGTGTTTTGCATGAGGCCAGTGATTTGGTAAGTGTTTTAGCCATGCCAATGTGTGCTGAAGTGTTCTGTCCCTTCTTTGAAAGAGAACTCATAAATTCAATCAGTCTGAAAAATGAACCATTGCATAATGTTTTGTAGAATTGTAGAATCATAGAATAGTTAGGCTTGGAAAGGACCTTAAGATCATCTAGTTCCAACTCCCCTGCCATGGGCAAGGACACCTCACACTAAACCATGCCACCCAAGGCTTTGGCCAACCTGGCCTTGAACACTGCCAGGGATGGAACACTCACAACCTCCATGGGAAACCCATTCCAGCATAAAACCACCCTAACAGGAAAGAATTTCTTCCTTATATCCAATCTAAACCTCTCCTGTTTAAGTTTGAACCTGTTACCCCTTGTCCTGTCACTACAGTCCCTAATGATGAGTCCTTCCCCAGCATCCCTATAGGCCCCCTTCAGATACTGGAAGGCTGCTATGAGGTCTCCATGCAGCCTTCTCTTCTCCAGGCTGAACAGTCCCAACTTTCTCAGCCNCAGGGATGAGTCCTTCCCCAGCATCCCTATAGGCCCCCTTCAGATACTGGAAGGCTGCTATGAGGTCTCCATGCAGCCTTCTCTTCTCCAGGCTGAACAGTCCCAACTTTCTCAGCCCATCTTCGTATGGGAGATGCTCCAGTCCCCTGATCATCCTCGTGGCCCTCCTCCGGACTTGTTCCAACAGCTCCATGTCCTTTTTATGCTGAGGACACCAGAACTGCACACAATACTCCAGGTGAGGTCTCACGAGAGCAGAGTAGAGCAGCAGGATCACCCCCTTCGACCTGCTGGTCACGCTCCTTTTGATGCAGGCCAGGATACTGCATTGGCTTTCTGGGCTGCAAGCGCACACTGTTGGCTCATGTTCATTTTCTCATTGACCACCACCCCCAAGTCCTTCTCTGCAGCGCTGCTTTCAATCTCTTCTCTGCCCAACCTGTAGCTGTGCCTGGGATTGCTCTTACCCAGGTGTAGGACCTTGTACTTGGCCTGGTTAAACTTCATGAGGTTGGCATCAGCCCACCTCACAGGCATGTCAAGGTCCCTATGGGTGGCATTCCTTCCCTCCAGCATAATCAGCTATAAAGTCCCTTAGGTTACAAACCAAACGCTGAGCTTCTTTGCAGGAAAATGTAAGTGGTATGAGCAAACAGTCACCTCCACGGCTCCTGTTCCCACTTGATTTCCAGCTTTGGCAAGGGCAGGGATACAAATTCCTTCATGTTCCCATTCACTGGGTGATAACAGCACTAATGACAGTAGTGTTGACAAGGCAGGGCTATTTATCAGTCTCTTTCCTGACCTCATTCAGAGCTCTGCTAGAGATGACGCACTGGGTGTCACCAGGCGCTGTTCCCTGCCCTCAGGGGCTGCTAGCTCAGGACTCTGCAGACCCTCCAATGCTCTTAAGCAAAGCAAAGCTCTTTCGATTTGCCAGACACATCAATTCTGGTTGAATGTGGGTCACCCATACACAATGTATAGTAGGAAAACAGTCAAAGCTTCCAGCATCGCTACAGCCTGCTTCAGTCCCACCTAATTTTCACTTTTCAGGGGTGTAAAGTCCACCCTACTTGGGTAGCCAAAAGAAACTGAGGCCCCCATGCTGCTTCTGCTGCTGTTTACCTGGTCTTACTTCTCACAGCACAATGGGGTACACAACAAATGTGGCTCTCAGGGGTGTGTGTAGATTAAATCATATCAAAAGAGAAAGTGCAGATGGAGCCACTAATACCATCACGGTGCATGGTGTTACCTGATTCTTCTCATTATAAAACACTAGTTTTCAGCTGTCGGTAATTTTGTGAGGCTCTGGGGGAGAGCAGGGGGAAGTTTGCCATGCCAGGTGCCTCCCCACATCTTAATCTTTTATTTAATTATTTGATAGAGTTTTAGCAAAGTGGTTTAGCCATTTCCAAGAATGAAACTGGGGGCATGGGAAAGAGAGAGAAATGTTGTCAAGGCAACAGTAATCCCATTATTTTCTAACTTCTCACTGCCTGACTAGGCCACCTTTATCTTCTTTTCATGCCATTTTTGTACATAATAATAGTGTTGGAGACAATTATTCTCATCAGTTTTAAGAAAAGTGCATGCCTGGGTAGTGAATGGACATTAAGACATGCATTTGCAAACAAAACAAACCAGCACCTTCATATTATTGCCTGCTGGATCTCCCATTGCTATTTTGCAAACACTTTCAGGGCGTAACTACTCTGTTAGGGACGTCTTTTAAAATTACTCTCCATCCAGACAAGATCAAGAAACTCATTTCCCTGGCTTGAAGTGCAGTTGACAGCCTGCACACGTTCTGGTATTGAAACCATTGAGCATATGCTAGTGTTCAATAATCATTTCCCTTCAGATTTTATGGCTCATTGTTATTTTTCACACAACAAAATATTTTAAATGAGGAGGAAAGTTCTGCTTTATGCTTTGGGGAATGTCCTTGGGAGAGAATTTTACTTCCTGCATGATAGGGGCGACTTTTAAATCATATTGCATCACTTACAATTTGTCAGATAAGATGTGTTCTTACTATAAACTGAGCCTATGGCACATTTAAAAAGTGCACTAAGTGAAAGAAGAAAATGAAAAGAGAAAAACTGATAATTGTCCTTTCAGGAGTTTTGCTGGATTTGCATGCTTTCCTTTCCCACCTCTAGAGCAAACAAGGTCAGCAAAAAAAAAAAATCAAGATTTGTTTTGTTTTGGGTTTTTCCATTGGGAAAAAAAAACAAACAAACAAAAAACAAACAAACAAACAAACAAACAGATCTGTTGATACTGGAGATACATACAGGAATATAGATCAGAGTTTGTTTTGGGAAAAAATAGCAGAGTGAAATGTGACAGTCACACTTGAATAGATCATTTTGTGTTTCTATTCAGGAAACATTTTATTTACATTTTTGTTGTTGTTTTACATTTATATATATATTAATAATTTCTGGTATTTAAATACCATTGCTGCAGATTTTTGTATTCTCATTCTGAAAAATATGGAGGCAACAATTTCTAGCAAATAGACCACTGGGTTACACTAAATGAAATTTAAATTCTAATCAGGGTTTTGCCATTGCATTTCTGGCATGTATGACAAGCCATTTTATTTCTGTTTCTGTGTACCCCAGCCCATGAAATTGGAATGATATATGATCTCTCTAATTAAGTACATTAATATCTATGATAAAAGGCTTTGTGGAAAAGCTGGGTTTCATTATTTGTGCGTTACATATAAGATATATAGTATGTAAAAGTGTTTATCTGTGTATAAGAAATCTAATGGGCATAAAAAGAGATCAGATGTTATAATAGACATCAATATTATTGATTTTGTTCTTATTCAGGTTGAGAGGTCCCCAAAAGTAGTACTTTTTCGAAAGTAGAATGGCTTCTGCTTATGCTTGGTACCACCCATCAGGGCCTGTGTCTTGGATTTGCCCTTGGTATTACTCTGCTGTGCTAACTTCCATATCATCAGAGCTTGCTACCTTTCTGCTATAGGAAACTGGGCTCACATTTCTTTTTCAACTATGTTTTGGCAACCAATGCAGCTTTGCACCTAGCCAGTATGTGTGTAGGTGCTGAATCTAACCCAGCAGTGTACACCAATTAAGTAAGTGCACTTTAAGAACAGATATGACACTTAAAAAATCTCATCAAAACCTTTTTCCAGCAAAACCTCAAGCATAGCTGTGCTATGAAGAATTTCTGAGAAAATCAGAGATGATTTTACTACTGCAACAACAGCAACAAAAATAAACCCATGGCAGGAACAGGAAAACACACTTGTTAAATAACAACCAAATCAGCCAGTGTGAAAATCTGATGAGAAGTTACTGGATGGAAAGGAGTATGTGTGCATACACCACATCACTGCCACAGAGATACAGGATGTTATTAGTACAACGTGAACCTTCCCTCAGCTGTCATTAAACCTCAGGCTGTGCTTGCTCTTGGGTTGTTTGACTAATTCTGAGATGCATTTGGTACATTTCAACTTCCACCAACTGTTCTCCACCTGACAGGGTGAACTCTGCCACTTTTTGTCATGTGGCAGCACTTAAGAAACAAAGCTGCACGTGCTTTCTCCTCCTCCCCAGCCCCCTCAAAAACAAAGTATTGCAGTAGTGCATAGATAACTTGAACCACACACCTGCAAATGCTTAAATGTGTGCTGAATTTTACTCCTGAGCTTCCCAGTTTGACCTAGTGCGGGGTTTTATCCTGCCTGTAATAAAATAAGTGGCAGGATTCCCACTGGAAGGAAGCTAAATTCTTGTGCCTTTGTAGTACCATGGTTTAAGCTGAATCCAGAGCATGCAGTAATAGGAATATGATTCTATGCCTGCAGAAGTTCATGTGAGTTTTCTCACTAATTATGCATTAATCAAACCCTCTGTTTCAAATAATAGCAACAATTAAGTACATCTCAGTCCCAAGAGGCAGGTATAGTGATGCAGGCATGAGTCAACAAAGTTCATGCACTTCTAACGTGGTCAGTACACAGTTGACACATTGGTAGGCTTGGAAATCAAATATGGATGCTGTTCATCTGTCATTTTAATTACTACTATAGCACTGGCATGGTGGAAAAATCCACAGCTGTGAAACAGCAGCTGGCAGCTAGCTGTTTCCTGCACTCCTCCTGTCTTCAAAGAGCTAAACACCTGATGCTTTTCTAGCTCTTCCAGAAAGATAAAGGTGGTTTGCAAAGGGTAGCAAAAGTCATATTATGGCCACACATGTATATTTGAACCTATACAGTGACACTTTTGTAATTACTGAGAAACTGAGGGTCAGATGCAAAAAAAAACCTGTGGTTTTTCAAAATCAGACAGTAACCAAAACTAGAAATGTGACATAGATGTCCTTGCTTACAGCCTTCCTTTGAATGCAAATTAGGACGCAATTCTGACAAGAAACAACAGCAAGCACCGCAACATCAAGCAAGCATTAACAGACTTGAGGAGATGGTGTCTGCATGAATTCTCTGTGGCTTTTGGTCTGGTAGGCATCTGAAACAGGCTGAAACGCCCCAGCATTGCTCTTTTCTCACCTAAGCCATGTGTCTGACATTTCTGTATCAATTCTTGTGCAATCTATGTGGATAGCATGAAAGCTTTAAACAGGCAAGACAAATAAAAGCCAACAGACATGACTGCAGTCAGATTATGCGTTCTGGGTGATTTTGCTCAGGGATTGCCTTGGCTTCATTTGCTGAATAGTGGATGAATGGCACTTTTGCAGATTTAACCTTTGCTATATGCTACTTCTCATTCCTCTGAGTCACAAGGAGTTTATTCTCTGTTCTTGAGCTCACCTGCAAAAAGCACCATTTCCTTTCTCTGCCATAAAACATGCACGCACAGCGCAGAGACAGAAGAAGCAGTGTTATCACTTCTTGGCTGATTCAAAGGGATCAAGTAGCTAAAAGCAACACTGTCTCTGCCTTGTTTACATTCCTGCTGAGCAGGTACAGGCAGGGCACAGACCCACATATGCTACCAGGGCACTGCTGTGAGCACACAAAAACTCCTCTAGAAATTGAAGCTTTGCCAAAGGGGAATTCAAGGGTCTTTTCACAGTATCTAAGGTGGAGATTAACACCTGCAATTGCACGCAGGTTTTAATTTCCTTGGGGCAACATTTCTCATGCCATAAAGGCATAATTCTGGGGTTTATTTTGTTTCTAGTTACTCGGCATACCTCATAAAAAGAGTAATAGAATATTATCTGACTTGCTGTTTTACAGACCATATTTTGCCAGCAGTGCCTTGTCCAGTCTGAGGATGCTTTCAAAGCATTAGTCAAAAAAGGACTGTTTTCCACACTTTTTTAAACCTGAACTTCTCCTTTCATGAAAATTTTCTGAATGTCTAACTTGGCCCAAATTTTCACATGCAATTCCTGAATCGGAGTACCTCCCCTTTTGCAAATCTCACAACAAAACAGTTTTTTCCAGGGAATTAATTGAAGTACTTTTGGCCTTTTAAGCATTAAACCCATGGGATTTAGCCAGAACTCATCACAATTAATTGGACATTTTTGAAAATATGAGCAAAATCTGTGCTCTTTCTAGAGAGGCTTTTCAATGCCAAATGTTTAAATTGTGACTTTTTCCCACTGATGGGCCAGTGGGATGGCACATGCAGTAAGTTTCAGAATAGCTCTGTTCTTGTCTCTCCTTGTTCGTAAAGCTAGGACAAATCTCCCTATATGTAAATTTTCACAGGCTTATTTGTGGAGTGATTGGAAATCCACTGACGAAAAGTGTTTCTCAAAATTGAGATGTTGTTAGAAATAGTTTGTGAATCCTCACTCCTTCCCTCCACCAAAATTATTTACTTCAGCAAGCAAGATCTTTTCTATTTTGAGGATTGTTTATTTGCTCCCAAAGAGCTCTCTCTGGCCCTTTCTGTAGACACAGCTCAGAAATACCACAATGGTCCAAATGATTTAAGTTTTATACGCAGACAATATGATTTGAGTAAGATGAGCCTACTCTTCTTTCCAGCAAGGAGAGATTGACCTGCCAGTAGTGTTGCTGAACAGGATTTTGTCCTGCACCCCCAGAAACAACACCAGGATCCAAAGGTGGAGAAACAAGCAGGACTTTGTGAGGCTGGGAGATGGCTTCCACCTGAAGCCCATGCCCATATGGCTCCTTATCTCTTCTCTGGCCACATACTCTTGACTGTTCCACTCATGTGTCATGTACTCTGCTGCAGATGCTGCACCTGGGACGGCATTGCTGGGGGTTAGCAACCTTCCTGTCACCACCTGAAGCAAGGCAGGCCGCCTGCAATGACAGCATGTGGAAAGAATATGGACATCATTGAAGGGGAAGGGAAGAGGCAGGAAGAGTCAGATTCAGCCAGGGGAGAGGAAAGGAAAACAAACTAAGAGACAGGGTATCTTGGGAAACTGGAAACATCTTACCTAACAGGCTCCCAAGGGTAATAACACCTCCAGTTTGGCCCATTGCCCCAGACATTTCTTCCAGTTGCTCCCAGTGCCATATGGCCCCCAATGCCTGCCTTCTCCTGCTGCACCACCACTTGTCTACTTTTCCATTGCAATTAATAAAGCTCCAAACACCTTTGTGTAGTTCTTGTAAACTGATGCTTACTGCTGATACATTCATTCTGTTGGAAAAGTTTGCAGCATTTGAATCTAATTTGTCTTGGCAAGGAGGGACAGACACACTATTGCTAAACCGTCAGCAGCTTCAGCAGCTTTGGTTGCAGTGACTGGTTCAAACATCTACGGTTTAACTGGGAAAGAAGCTTGTGGGGAAAAAACCTTCTGGAGCTTAACAGTTTCCAGTGAAACAAGCAGTGTTTGCACAGAGCCTGCTGTGCTTCTTCAAGCTGTACCCTGACTTTTGCTGTCCAACTGCTTGAAATTTTATATGGTCATTAGTGAGAAACCAACAAAACACACCCAATAAAAAACCCCAACCAAACAGGAGAAACACTGTTGTGATTTTCACTTTAATTTCAATTTGCAGGTCACCTGCTATTAGAAATTTCATATTAAAAGGTCCAGCCTTTATGATTATGATTTTTATTTTTGAGACACCTTTGGCTAAGAATAGTGAACTGTTGTCTTAATTAATTTCTTATTAATTAATTATTAATTTCTGTATTAATTTCTCAAATATTTCTCTACCATGTAGCCATAGATGAGAGACCCCACCCTCAGTGAACCAAGGATATTTTCAGTTGGGAGTAACGTCATGTAGATTCATAGCTCTGAGTTTCTGCTGAGACAGGGAGAGCTGAGTAACACTTGACACCAGGCTGGAAATACAAAGCTGTAAAATCAGTGGTCTTTGGCAGAAGTCTGAAAAAACATAGTAAATATTGAGAATCAAGGTCAGCTGTTCGCAGTGTTGCCTTCAGATGGTCTCTGTCAGCAAACCTACAAGCATCTCACCTGAAATGAGCTTCAGCGGTCCCCACAAACATATGAACACACACATGAACACACACAGAGTATCCAGTAAGACAACCATAAAATTTACCTAGCTAACTGCACAACAACTGGCAGGAGATATCTGGCTGTTGCTTGAAAGATTAATGGCAAGCCACCAAAATCCTTCATGCTTAGCTTCATACAGCTTTGTTTATTATTAATTATTTATGGGGCAGCTGAGAGAAAATTCTAGGATGATCAACCTGAATTAGTAAATGCACAGTGTGCATGAGGGAAAAAATAAATCAAAAAGGCCATGTGCACCTCCTGTATGAAAGAAAGCCTGTAAGCAAACAATTCACACTTCAGTAGCAATCATGCTGCCTATAGGATTCACACAATGGGATAGTGTGAATTTATTTATCCAGAAACAATGAGTTATTTTCCCTTCAATTCTGACAAGTGTGAAGTGCAAGGATAAAGGTCAGGAGATGCTGTCACAAGATATATTTGAGCAATGAAGAATTTAACAGGTACCCATGTGGAGGGCTAGGTCAGGTTGCACTCTTTGTCTTATACCAAGGGTAGGCAACCATCTTTCACCAAGCTGCCCTGAGATTCAGGGAGATAAGGCTGGATGGCTTTTATAAGAGATAGCAAATGGAAGTTAAGGACTTGCAGACAGAGTGTTATTAACCTACCAAAATTGGAACAGATGCATGAAATGTGAAAAGAGCAGGAGGGAAAATACTCCCTAAGCACATGTCTACTTACACAGATTACACTTCTATCTGGATTTTATGGAGACATACAGTATTGTGACATCACTCTCCTTACATTTGGATGGCTTATGTATAACTCCTCATCATTTCAAAACAATGGTGAGAAAATGGTAGAAAATCTGTTGTTTGCAAAAATTTCTCAGTGTTTCCAGGAATGTTCTCCTTTCCTGGGAGGAAAAGTTCCAGCTACTATTTCAGTAATCCATCCTGTTGTGCTGTCAGCTTGTTCAGTCTGTCCTTTAAAAAGAGACATACAACTAGCATTAAAATCCTGTTCAGCACAGAGAGCAGCTGTACAACATAAAACCATAACAAGTGCATAGCAAGTCAGACAACAGGTCCATGTTACACAGGATTCTTTTTCAACACTGAGAAAACAGATACCATTTGGGAAGTGCACATGAGTGAAGACACATCCTTTTCTCCTTTCCCCTTACTGGGGTGCTAGAGGGCACCTGCTTGCCTATTGCTATCGTATTCACAGATGTGTCTTATCCCTCTACAAATCTGCTGACATCTGCAGCAAGTTCCAGAAGTTTGCTGTTCAGTGAAAAAAAAAAAAATAAACAAAAAAACCCAAACCTTTCCTTTTACTATCTTTAAGCTGATCTTCCACTACTTTAGTCAAGTAACACGGGCCCACAGTTCCACACTCGGTGCATCCACCACCTTCATTTTATCACAAACTTCAATCTTCTGTTTTCCAAACTAAACAGTCCCAGATTGGTTTCTTTAGTATCTTCTCTTAAGGCAGCTAGTCCATCTTTTTGATCACTGGAGCTGCCCTTTTCTGTACCTTCTTCACCTTCATTAAATCTTTCTTGAGATGAAGAGGCCAGGACTGAACATGGTACTCAAGATGGGGGGGTTGAGTAGCAGAAAATCATGCCCCCTTTCCTGTTCTCAGTATTCTTCCTCATGATGCCCAGCATTTTGAAGGGCTTATTTAATCATGCTGCATACTAAGTTGATTTTGGTGACAACAACCCTAAGATGCCTTTCTTGAGCTGTAATGGCTAGTTTGAAGTTCAGCATCATATAAGCATGATTTAGGTAATTAGATTACTAATGCAAATACAGAACTCAAGTATATTTTTATACTATACCTAAAATTAAAATGCAAACTAATCCTTTTTAAAGTCCCTGGAACATGGATTTATTTCATCCTTTGACAACATTTATAGCATAAAATATGATAACTGTTTTCATGGAAGAAAATTTACAAAGTGCCTTAGAAAACTAATCTTGTAAACATTGAAGTACAGCAGGTTACTGTCAAAAGCGGTCTGTTTAATTTTCAGGACTAAAATTTAAAGCAGACATCCTTCTAAGCTTAGCAAGTTCTTAGTCTTAATTTTGTATTTTCATCTATATAATGATTATAAGTTAGTTTTAACATTATTAATTCATTGAGAATTCATTGGATGAGGCATTGCAGTTCTGATAACTCACCAGAACTGTCACCATACACATATAAAGCAGTTGTTTTCAATCAAATTAAATATTGGATGTTATAGCTAAGTTTGACAGATGAATTTTAAGGATAAGTCCAAAACTGAAGCAGGTCATAGGATGAAATTTCCCAGTGTGCTGAATATTGCTGTTCAAATTATATACTACAGGTTCTACTTTCAGACTATAGCATTGGAGCAAATTCTCCTTATTGCAAACTGGAGCTATTTATCACTTTTGCAGATATTTTTAACAGTTCACTGGGCTCTTACATATGTGTGTGGAAATCACCTGTCTCAGATGATTGCTTTTGCTGTAAGTGAACTTGACTGTTTTGCTAAATCTGCTCCTTGTTTTCTACCAGGATGTTTTGGAAGTGGACTAGACAGCAGCCCTGTCGATTGCTACAAAAACAGCATTTACCAGACGGAGGAACTGATGCTTATGGATTTGTGCCAAAAACATTTGACCTGGTTATCCTGACTGGGTAAATATTAGAATATCAGCTGTAAAGACTCTGAAAGAAGTGTATTCATGTCTTGGTTCTAAAATCCTGTTCATTGATACTTTTGCCAAAGGGAATGAAAAATAAATACACAGAATAGTCACTGTAATAAACCACTGGATGTTTGTTCTACACTGTGTAAACTGCTGAAATATTCCTTTCCTCTTTATATGAATTCAGTATACTGAAATCTCTATGAGCTAATGTCACCTGTTTGAAATTCCTGCAGAGGCTGGAAAGATAATTACCCAGTTTAAAGCAGCATTAGTTGGTTTGATAGGCTCAAAAGGAAACACCTAATCATTTTAATTTCATATTTCCTTAGTCTTGAATAATTTCCTACCTCCCTCTGCAGGTGACAACAACTTGCCTCCTACCTCCCCTACTGAGAGCCTGAGCAAGCCCGAGATATGTATGTAAGTGAAGGTTTGCAGGGAAATCTTCCTGCCTCTGCATCTTCTGAGGTGGGACCTTGGACACTTGTTATTTCACTACACAATATTCTATGTCTGGCAGAGATGTCTTGCTAGTTCTCATTTTAGAGAACTGTGTCTCCTCACAGAAGGAGGGCAGGAACAAAAGACACACATTTGAAGATGGTGTCTCTCAGTTTGGTTGATAAATGTGCCTGGGTCAGTAGGTTTGTGCTCTGCCTCTACATAGGATTCAGACAAGGCCACCATTCCCTCTTTGCAGTGCTAACAGTATTTGTTTTGGCTTGAGTCATAAAAATGAAGAGGGACTCTGTCAGAATATCCAAGGATGTCCTTATCTGCAAAGCCATTTGGAAAATCCTGTATTTTGGGACATGGACCATTTCAATGCCAGAATATTACCTGCTGAAGGAATATTCTTCACCTCAAGGACAGCTTGTCTTTGTAGGAGAGTCTGCTGAAGAAAAGGTTGGTTCTTAGGGTAGCAAGGAGATAGAGTTATAGAATCATTTATGTCGGAAAGTTTAAGATCTGAGTCCAAGCATTCACCCAGCACTGCCGAGTCCACCACTGAACCACATCCCTAAGTGCCACAGCTACACATCTTCTAAATACCTCCACAGATGATGCCTCCACCACTTCCAGTGCTTGACAGTCCTTTTGGTGAAGAAATTTTTCCCAATATCCAATCTAAACCTCCCCTGGTGCAGCTTTGAGGCCATTTCTTCTTGTCCTATCACTCGTTGCTTAGGAGAGGAGACTGACACTCTCCTCATTACAACCTCTTTCCAGGTAGTTGTAGAGAGGAATAAGGTCTCTCCTGACCTCCTTTTGTCCAGGCTAAACAACCCCAGTTCTCACAGCATCTCCTCATAAGACTTGTGCCCTACACCCTTCATGAGATCATTCTGATTTTCCTTCTGTCTTAATATGGGTAACAGGATTTAAGCAAGGGTCTCCAGCAGTGTTATCCAACACATCAGTCTGTGGGAGCACCTTTGTGGGTGTGAGAGGAAAGTGCAGCTCTTTCAAATTAGGATGTGATACTGCTGGAAATCAAGAAGATTATTTTCTATAACTGGAAACAAATTTCAAAAGCAGGCTGGTTTTTATTTGATGTTTTCAGACATGCCAGCTTAAAGCGAATCAGGCAAAGTAATTTTTTCTAGTCCTCTGAGTTTTGAGCGGATGTGTTTTGCTGGCTAAAGGACTTGGTATCGCCAGCCATGAAATCTGAGATACCTTTTTTTTTTTTCTTCCTTGTGACTCATACAGAAACCTGTAGCATTTTAAGCCTAGCAATTGCTATAGAAAATCAAATTTCTCGAGATTAAAAATGCTGTTTTATTTATCAAAACTAAACTGGCTGTTAAAACGCTGAATAAAGAGTTAAAGCAAATCAGTGATAAAAGAAGGGCAAAGAATGAAACATCACTATCATTCTCTCTTGTGTAGATCCTTCCTGATTTCTGTATCATCACCTGACAGGGGCAGCCAGCTTCAGAGCTGGACTGCAGCACTCCTCGCTGCTGCTTTCATAACAGCATCATCCACACCAATTCTGCTGTGAGCAAATCTGCACACCTGAGCACTCTGAAACAATGCTAGGTACAGTTCCTTCCTACTTGGTACCTTGGACACATAGTTCCTCAATGCTAGCAGAATTTTCATGAGTGAAGGGAAAAAGATTTGGTTCGATATATGTGTACTTCAAATTAATTGTCTTTCTACATATGTAGGTATAGAAATGTAAACCTCTTCCCTCTTTCCCAGGAAATTAACATCTGTGTTCATTGTTTTCCACATTCTCAGTTTTCAGGAAGAGCTGTAATCTAGCTACAGTCATAGCCCTCAACTTTTAGTTTCCACATCAGTGCAGAATTTCAGGCCCTCACAGCATTACTCCTAACACATCATCGCTGCCCATGAGAGCAGAATCAAACCTACCATATCAGCCTGGCATCGCTCCCTAAAACTGTACACTTGGCAGGAGGGAAGGAGGAAGGAGGGAAGGAGAAAGGAGAAGAGAGAGCAGGAGCTGGGCTGGGGTTGCAGCTGTATGAATTAAAATCCCTGAAATTTTTATCTCTTTTAGACTTTGATGGAAAAATTATATATTTCTCATTAGGTCAGGATGTCTTTGGCTGGAATGTATGATTTAGAAACAAGAAAATCAGATCAGGTTTTAAGAAAACAGTTAAAAGTCGTAAATGTCATCTATATTTTAAATATCATGAAGGTGCATCTGTTCTTCCCCTCCCCACCCAGCCCCAAGTTAACATCACAGGGTAATTTCTATGGATTGCATCATACCAGGATACCTGGTTGTTATTGCTCTGGTTGATGTTTTACCAGCAGGCTGCTGAG
Organism: Agapornis roseicollis; assembly: GCA_002631895.1. Classification (NCBI taxonomy): domain Eukaryota; kingdom Metazoa; phylum Chordata; class Aves; order Psittaciformes; family Psittacidae; genus Agapornis; species Agapornis roseicollis. Next base: position 192,410 of record NDXB01008582.1, on the reverse strand, counting down.
AGTCAGCTTGTGTTTCTATGCTGCACAGCAATGAAAGCAGATAATTTGTGGGAATAAACCATGGGGAGGGACACCAATAGGAAAACAGCTGTTTAAACATTAAGATAAGTATCTGAATAGTTCTTGACCGGGAACTAATTTTTAACAATCTTTGTGGATATGGACAGATATGAGCAAAACGTTGGAGCCATCCATTTATAATTCCAGTCTGCAGGCAGAAATGTTGGTCATATTTATCTTCTGATAGGGAAAAAACCTTTCATTTTAAAGAGCAGCAGATTTAAACTTTCAGGAGCCAGTCCTCCAGAGTAAAGGCCAAGTACTGCTCCATTCAAGTAAATTTTGGAAAGGATTGTGAAAGTGCTGACACATGTGCTGGTGCAGGACAGGGGCAAAAGTTCTCCTTGGGGTCAGGTAAGGAGTACTTCCAGACAAGGAATAGCAAATGCTTATTCTTCAGCCAGAGAAAAAGAGGAAGATGGTTTAAGCGGACTATCCTTTCCCAGCTACATAGTTTGTAGGAAGACTATGGACTTGTCCTGAGTTCAGCCACGACAGAACTTCTTATATGAAAGTGTATGGCAGATGAATATGTGTAGTTAAACAACAGCTATCTTCTTTGGAACAAACCATCCCTCCCATCCCTCTCTTCCCTTCTGCCACCACCACCAGTCTCACCATGTGATTTTAAAACAAACAGTGGTCCCTCAGCAACCACAGCTGTCACTGGGGAGCATTGATCCCTGCAGAGCAGGACTGCCCCACCACCAGTAATGCTGCACACAGCCCCATGTGGGGAAGCACACAGAACACAGGCACATGCCCTAGGGCAGCAGAGCCAAGTCACAGGCAGTGAAGATACCTCTTTCTCTCTCAGTAGTCTGATTATGGATATGATGAGCAGCAATTAGGAACCTGCAAGATGATCTCTCCTCTCAAAACTGATACCTTCCCAAAAGCAGCCCATTTGTGCCAGACCTGGCTCTGCCTCATTCCTTCCTTCCATCCCTCTTCTCTCCCCTTTTAACACTCCTTCTGACCCACAGTAGCTCCAGCTTAGACGTTACCCTGCAACTTTCTTTCTGCAGAAGGTGGTTTCCTGCTACAGGAAGTCACAGTTCCCCTTCGACTTTACCAAAGCAAATCACCTCTTGTCCTTCACCTGCATTTTCAACAAAACAGATGAGTTACAATCTGGGGGTAATTTGCTTAATAAATTGTTAGATAAAAATACTCTCCTTTTCATCAGGCTGTTTCATCTCCGATGCCATGTGAGTGGCAGAAAGAAGGTGGCCCATAAGCTCATCAAAAGAAGAGCAGGGTCTGTAGGACAGTCTGTATCACTCTGCAGCGAGACGGCAGCTGTTGCACCACTGCTGCAGAGAGCAAGCCCTCTCAGTGTGAGGAAATGAAATAAGGGACTGAAACAACTTATTCTATCCCAAGTGTACATCCTTTTTTTCTTTGGTTTTAGCTCCATACAGTATCACGTTCCACAGGTTTAAGCTTGAGCTTTACATTCATGTAATCCTCCAAACCTTTACATGAAATTTGGTGTTAAATGATGAAATTTATACACTTTCTCCTCATCTGGTCCCACTAATCACTCCACAGCTCCAGTTTCCTCCAAATGTCTTGCAAGCTTTTCAGTAAATCTAGATTGTTTTGTGCGCCCAAGGGCAGGTCACAAGAGTCCACTGGCTGATGGCAGGAGAGGGCAATAAGTTCAACAGTCTGAAGCATTAAATTTCCCCTCCAAAACTGGAAGCAAGTAGCAGTCATAAAAACTAGAGAAAAAGATGTGCTACCATGTGGTGTCCACATTAGCCTTTATTACATGCAAAAATATAAATCTTAGTAAGACCAAACAAGTGCCCAATAATGACTAAGTCAAACTTTATCGTGCAGCAGAGGTCTTCTTAGCCTAAAGTAGCCCAAAAATATTTTGGAGACCCCCTAGACAAGGAAAACCCTTTCAAAGGCACCATAGTTCACTTCTCAAACATGACTTCCCCTGCCAGAAACTGATGTGAGCAGGTAAATAATGATCTTGGTACCCTTTCAGATACAGCAGTTTTGTCCTGGTAGAAAGTTGTTTCAACTGTTTCTCATCAGTAGCCCAACTCAGTCTCTGACAGGAGTAACCAGCCACAGTTTGGATGTGTCAGTGTAAGGGGATGTGACATCTGGGGTAGGGAGAGAGATGGGGAAAGTGTTGCACAGCACTTCAATACTGTGGCTATTCAGTTGAAACACGTGCCATTTTGGTGGTTTTGTTGAGCTGTTTACAAAAAAAAAGGAAGATGAAGCGATAAAATATGAATGTTGATGATGTCTGTAGCATGGACATTGTGTAAGAAAGGGATTTTATAAAAAGACGGTAAAACTCTGTGTTCTGAAGAGTACCAAACAATGGCAATCTGTCTATAATATCATATAAGAATTACTTAAGGGCAGCAAAGATACAGAGCAAAGAGTAAGAAGATTCCTCCACACCCATGTCCATAAACAGCTGTTAGTAAAAGTGCAGGGATATTTCCTTGGGAAAACAAATTCAAAAGAGTGCTCAAACTGAAAGCATTGCTCCATCCTGTAAAAGCATTTTTCACTCTCACAAGCATGGAAGTGAAGGGGATGGGAGTGGGGGTTTACAGCCAAGGACATGGAAAGGCTTCACAGCACTCTGTGATGGAGCCAAGATGAATCCTCCTGGAAGCCACTCTAGTGCTTGGTTCAGACAGAGTAGGCAACCACTCTTCTGGTGGCACAAATTGTGACAAGCGTAACATGGAAAAGTCATGGATTAATTTAGCCCCCTCTTCAAAATTGAGCTATTATAATCTATTCAGAAAGATACCTGCATAGCACTGTAGTATTACACCAATCCAAAAGAAAAGATTACTAATCACAGAGAGAGGAATTAAAGGTGAAGGGAATAAGAATAGGGAAGTCTTATAATGAACCTAATTCAAAGGTCACTCTTTAACCCTTGAAAATGTGAAGTAACATGAATTATCTTAATTCACATTCACTGACATTTAGGCAACAGTACACTTGCCTTGGTTGTGGCTCAGAACATGCGTGCATACATTTAGTGCTGCAATGATGAACAGAAAATTAAGATACAGTAATTGAATTGAGGGTCATTAGCTTTAGAGTGAAAAGAAACCTGTGAGACTGAAAAGCTCAGCAAATAAGGCTAGTGGGTATGCATGAGGGAAACGTAGCTGTTGGAGGACTGGGAGAGACTCCCACAACTGAGCAAATAGTGTCCTCTAAGAAGGAAAAGATAGAGAAGATGGATGTTGAGGAAAACATGGTAAAGAGGTCTTGTCAAAAATTGCATACCTTTTAGAAGTCATCTACCCATGATAAAAGCAAGAAAGAAGCTTGAGGAAGAAGGTAAGGCAGACAAACTAGGACACTGTGGGCACAAGATGTAGCAAGAGAGGCAAAGATGATAGACAAAGAAAGCAAGACTGTTGGATTCCTGCACTGTCTCCAGACTATTCTCAGTGTGTTATGAGGAGCTGATGGTCTTTTAGATTGGATGCATTTGGCAGGATGCAAGCAAGCATATGGCTTCCAGAGATACAATGAATTTTAGAATAGACATCTGGGTTAGACAGTATAAGGTGTGCATTGGTTTTATGGGGACACCAAGAAGACAGCTAAAGCCAGTGTTCAATTTTTAGATGGTTAAATTTTTGATTTGGAGAATCCATCTTTAGGAGATTTTACATCAGTCCCGTTACATCATTGTACATAGCTATAACCCTAAAAACACCCTTGTGGCAGTTCACATGGAGTACTTGGACATGGAGTACTTCAGCTCATACACTTATATGGGGTGCCCTTCTCTCCATCTGCCCACAGCTTTGAAAAGCTCAGTGTAAACATTGTCATGAACCTGGCACAAAGCAGGTGGCAGTTTCAGCAGGTTAGCTTTCATGGGTTCACAAGAGCAGGAGGAAGCTTCTTCAAGCTTACCACTGTTTCTGTACTCCCTAAATGCTACAGGTTCCCAGGGGCTGTGCTGCCAGCACTCCCTTTGCTGCATGTAACACCAACCGCCCTTCCTGCAGCAGGAGCAGTCAAGCCCTGTGGTTGAGCCACAAGGAAAGCCAGCAGGAAGAGCGCCCACTGATACCATGCTGCAGTTAGTGTCTAGCTTTCGGTACATGAAATCACATTATTCCCTAAATATGTGACATAATCACATCAGCATGTATCCCACTGGAAGAATATGATCCAGTTCTTACAAGTCTCAATGATACCAGCAGTGGATGCCAATTTACTGTTGCTGTTATAAACACATAAAGGACTTGTGATAGGACAGTGAAATTTACCTACAAGAAGTGTGAAGGAGGTTTTCTAGCTTTTAAACTGTAGTTATTGCTTCACCCTTGTTTACCCTAGTCTTTCTTGTCAGTTAAATAGGAATTTAAAAGCAGAACTGAATTTTTTTAATACATAAACATTTGTGGTAAGCACTGAGCCACAATTGTGTCGCAACCAAAACACAGTTGCTCAACGGCACCTGTTAGTGCAATTACTTTGACATAAAATGTGTTCTTTACTGTCGTCTACAGGGAAAACCAGCGGCAGCCTGTTACCCTGCAGCTCCAGCTGGCAACAGAATTTGTTACCTTGATCTTGCATAATATTGCAGATGAAAATAACAGAATTCCAGTGATCAAACTTGTTTTTCAGTTATTACCAAATGCAAGGTATACCCTGCAACCAGATAACCTTGATAAACAAGACTAAACCAAGCTGCTTATTTACAGATAAATATTTTCATGGGACCTGAATTTATATACATCAAGGGAAGCATACCTGAGGCTGTATTTTTCCTTATTTTTTGTCCAGGGTTGAATTAGTGCTAGGGAGAAGGCAGTCTTAACATTAGTCATCTATTTCTTCGTATGTTCTCACAGACCCTTCCACAGTCAGAAGGAGGGGAAAACTTGAAGGTAGTAACTAGAGGCAAAAGGACAGCCATATAATTAGGATCTGATCAGAAGTTCTGCCAAGTTTCTCCTAACATAACTGTTATTGTAGAGTGCACAGTGCAGATGTTACCCATATATTTTAGTTTAAGGTGTTTTATGGTTGGTAAAGACAATATCTAAGAGGCATCTGAAAGACAACTGAAGTAAGCAAGAGCAAACTGAAGGCATTCTAGTTCACTGCAACAGGGCATTTACTTCAGGTGGGAAAGGTGTACAGGCTCATAACTTAAAAAAGGTTAAACTGCATTAGCCAATGTGAAAGGTCAAAGAGATACATGTTCTTAACAGGTCTACAGGGAGCCTGATCCATAGGTCCCTGGGGAACCATATGAAATGGGAACATTTCCTGACAGTTGGCTCCTGGACCAGATTTTTATACATCTATGTGCAAGGTACAGGGAAATAGTGTAGTAGACATAGGCTGTCCAAGGCCTTCTGGGGGGCACCAGATTGGCATTGTTTTCTATCCTCTATGTAGAACTGTAGCACAAGCATGATAATTTGGCTCTGAAGATGTCTACATGGTTTTGACACCATTACAGCAATGTATAGACTATCTGTAAGACACTATACATTCAGTCTATACATTCATTCTAAAGCCAACTTTGTCAGAATAAAAAGACAGGAAAAAAAAGAAGCAAGCAGATGGAAGGATAAAAGATTTTGTCTATCTGTGAAATGAAAGAGCACAAGAGAAATGCTAAGTTTATCATGGACAATTTTCATTAAGAAGATCTGAATTCAGACTGGTGGACCCATACAGCCAGAATAAGCTGAGGGCTTTTAGAATCATAGAATTGCTTAGGTGAGAAAATATATTTAAGATCATCAAGTTCAACCCCTAATTAGTTAGTGCTAGTTAACCCAGCACTGCCAAGTCCACTGTGAAGCATATTCCTGAGTGCCATATCTACATATCTTCTAAATAGCTGCAGGGAGGGTGATTTCACCACTTCCCTGGGCAGCCTGTTCTAATGCTTGACTACCCTTTCAGTGAAGAAATGTTTCCTAATATCCAGTCTAAACCTCCCCTGGTACAACTTGAGGCCATTTCCTCTTGTCCTATTACTTGGTACCTGGGAGAAGAGACCGATACCCACCTGGCTACAACCTCCTTTCATGTAGATGTAGACAGCAATAAGGTCCCCACTGAGCCTTCTCTTTTCCAGACTAAACAACCACAGATCCCTCATCCACTTCCAGTAAGACTTGTTCTCTAGACCCTTCACCAGCTTCGTTGCTCTTCTTTGGACACAGTCCAGCATTTCTATGAATTTCTTGTAGTGAGGGGCCCAAAACTGAACCAAGTATTCACCACTGCTGAGTACAAGGAAGTGACCATGTGTCCTGCTAGCCACACTATTTCTCATACAGGCCAGGATGCTTTTGGCCTTCTCAGCCACCTGGGCACAAGCTGGCTCATATTCAGCTGCCTATTGAACAACACCCCTAGGTTCTTTTCCATCAGGTAGGTTTCCATCCACTCTTTCCCAAGCCTGTAGCATTGCATGAGGCTGTCATGACTCAAATGCAGGACTTGGCACTTGGCCTTTTTGAACTTCTTTCAATTGGTCTTGGCCTATCAATTCAGCCTATCCAGATCCCTCTGTAGAGCTTTCCTACCCTCAAGCAGATCCACTCTCCCACACAACTTCATGTTGTCTGCAGACTTACTGGGGGTGCACTTGATCCTCTTGTCCAGATCATTGATAAAGATATCAAACAGAGCTTACCCCATTACTGAGCCCTGGGGAACATCACTTGTGACTGCCTGCTATCTGTATTTACCACGCTTTGGGTGTGCTCTGTGGCACTCATATAAAAGTCATCTTGTACAAATTATGATGGAGTGAGGTCTTCAGAGAAAGTGCTTATCTTGCTATTTAATGGAGGTGTTGGGAGCTGGTAAAATTAAGGTTTCAAAGCTAGGGAAAACAGTAAGGAAAGCAGAGACAGTCTTGTAAAGGAGACTCAAGAAAAAATGGAATTTGAGAAACCTGAAAGTGGACCCACAAATCTATGTTTAGCATCTATTCACAGCAGTGAGTAGCAGACTGGGAAAGGTCTCTAAGTTTGTTGTTCATTTTTGTATTTTTATATATTCTTTTACCTTTAAAATTGGAAAAGAAAGAATCTCAAAAAATGAGCAAAAAGCACACAAAAGGACACCTGAGGGAAAAAGGTTGTTCTTTATAACTTGCAACGCTAACATTGTATAACAACAGAAGGAATAAATGTCAAAAAAACCCAACATTGCGTACAGTGCCAGCAAAAGGGCATTACTCATAGCCTGATATAAACAACTAACAACTCCCATCTGGCAACAAAAGTCTTTGCAAAGGGAAATACACTAAAATGCCTGCTGTTGATGACTGAGGCCTGTTATGGGAAATGCCTGCAGGATCCAACTGTGATTGCAGCAAAGGGAAGGGAAATGACATGCTTATGTTCAAAATAGCTTGGAGTCCAACATTATTTGAGGCATTTCAAAATAGCACACATTCAGAAATGAAAAGCAAGTAAAAGTAGACAGTGGGTGCAGAGCAGTTTGGGCAGGTGAGGTCTGAGATGGCTTCTTGCCCCTGACTTTTTCGTGACAGAGCATCTACCTTACCATAAACCCTAACATCCAATTTAAGGGAGGGAAGAACAGAGCCAGGCGGCAGTTGTTCAAACTGAAAAATATAGGTGAAACTCTTTGGGAAAAGAAAAACAGAAACTGAAGATGATTAATTTCTAATCATTCCAGAGAAGAAAATGTCATTCATATAGAACTTGAGCCAGAGCCCACCAAAGCCAAAAAGAGCCTTGCTGTGAGATTCAGTGGGCTTTGGCTCATGTCCATAGGCTAAACGCTTTCTCTGGCAACTCTACTGAGTGATTCAGCCCCAAACTGCTCAGCACAGCCAAATTCAAAAGCCCTATTCATATTCTAAAAAAGGCAACTGGACATCATTCCATGGTCCCAGTTGCACAATTGTCTTCAAACAGGTGGCAGAAACAACATCCGTTGCTGGCCAGAAAACCAAAGAGAAAGTCAGAAGCCTGTGCTAGAGCAAGATTTTACATCTAACACTCATACTGTGGAACCAATTTAAGATTTTCCATTGAGAATACTCTCTTTAAAAGCACTGGTCAGTTGTCTTCTGATTTTTTTCTATTCCCTCCCCCCCCCCCATTTCACTGCANCAAGGATCTCCCTGAAGAGAGCCCTCATAGACCACTTCATGTTTCCTCTCCTAATCATGGATATTTTAATCATGCCCTTTTCAAGCCAGAATTTCAAACTGAAGGGTTTTTGTTTGTGTTTTGTGTGGTGTCTTTTTTTTTTTTTTTTTTTCCCCCCCCCCCCCCCATTTCACTGCAGAACTAATGCATTCATCTCCTCTTACAGGAAATCATATTAGCATGTGAAACTGATACAGCAAACAGTAGCAGGCATGGTAGGATACTTGAGGGGATTTCCATTATTGCAGGAAGATACATCAAAATTAAATTAGCATTTTTAATTAAAGGTATTAGTATTATTATTTTGGATAAAGGAGATTGGAGAAGTATACAACTCACAGAACAGGAATTTCTGTTAGGAAGAAAGCAGCTATTTTTATAGATTACCCAGGAAGGATGCAAATCAGTAGGCATAAAGATACATTATTGAGCCCATCTTTTGTAAACAGAGCTTTGTCACAAGATCATATTTTTCAACATTTATGTGACTAATATCTTAAATAGTGGGTAGTGGTCAATGGCTGAACCTCTCAATGGAAATTGGTGACAAGTGGTGTCCCCCAGGGATCTATACTGGGACCAGTACTGTCTATTATCTTCTTCAATTACATGGACAGGGGGATCAAGGGCACCCTCAGCAAGCCTACAGAAGAAACCAAGCTGTGTAGTGCAGTTGACATGCCCAAGGGATGGGATGCCATCCGAGGGACATGGACAAGCTCAAGAAGTGTGCCCATGTGAACCTCATGAGGTTTAACATGGCTAGGTGCAAGGTCCTGCACCTGGGACAAGGCCACCCTGGTATTGGTACAGATTGGGGATGAAAGGATTGAAAACAGCCCTGTGGAGAAAGACTTGGGGGTACTGATAGATGAAAAGTCAGACATAAGACAGCAATATGTGCCTGCAGCCCAGAAAGCCAATCCTGTCTTGGGCTGCATAGAAAAGATCATTTGAAAGAGGTGAAATGTTTATTTCAGTATTTTTCTAAATGAAATTTTCCTCTTTCAGAATAACATTTTTTGCTTCAAAAGAATCCAGCTGACAAGGAAAAAGATGTTGAAGATCCCACAGATTTAATAAAAGGTTTTGAATTTAGCTTAAAATTTGAGTAGTGCAGCTTCTGCTTGACTCAGACTCCTCACACTCCCCTCTAGCTTTTCAGATTTGGGCCAATGAACAAAAACATCATGTTGCCTGAACAGTGACATGGGGTGAATCTGCAGTGTAATGATGCTTCAAGAGAACAGACAATATCTTGGCAAGGGAAGAAATGCTCTTTATGAAAACAACACTGCTGAATTCCCTGTTGCTTTGTGCTCATTGTAAACAGTTTAGGCAGGTCAATGCCTGTCTAAAACCTTCACTCCCTTAAGGCAATATTCCTTACTGCTAAAAATAGATACAGGACAATATAAGATCAGGCCCTATGGGTCCACGTCATAAGTAAATGTTGGATGGTATCGCAGCACAAAGTTGTTCTAGAAACCCCTTTATAAGAGAAAGGAAAGAATAAAGCTAATTTTCCAAAGACCTGGAAGTCCAGGTTTTCATCATCAGTGGAGAAATCTTGGTTGTTGTTGTAGTTTAAACCCAGTTTAAACCCAGCTAGGCATCACATTCACTCACTCCACCCCACCCCCCCTCTCTGGCCCCCCCTAAGTCATCAAAAAGTTCCCAGAGACTTCAGTGGGAACAGGAATTTAAGAAAGTATGCACCAGCCTCCCTGCAGACAGCTTATTTTCTTTTCTCTTGAACTTAATGTAGGGAAGTTTTTTGCCTTTTTTTTTAGTCCTGGGTAAGGATACAAGTTGGAAATCTCCATTCTCTTGTAATAGGTGTGCATGTAGGAACCTGTTGAGGAAGAAACAATGAAGAGCATTCCTATTGGCATTTCTGAGCTTCTGCAACTTCACTGTTCACATACTTCTGGCACTAAAACATAGAATATCATATAAATATTCCCATTTACACATTTTGTCATTTTTCCACAAGAAAAGCATCTCAAAGAACTTGCTTTATGTTTGATGAAATAATCCAAATTCTTTGTATGATAAACATTCATGTTTAATAGAGTTTACTACAACCCCTTCCAAAGGAGGAAGTAAAAAAAGAATTAAAAAAAAAAAAAAAAAAGAAAGGCAGGGAAAGGAACATGTCACACAGATACTCTCCAAATATTCCCTTCTTGAGCTCTGTTTCAGCTTGGTAGAAATGAAAACAAAGGGGTAGATATGAGAACTGATTCCTTTCCCCATCCCCCTTGCCTCTCTCTAGTTGGGAGAACAGGCTAGCAGAAGAAATTCCCCTGGTGAACTGTAATCTCTGTTATGTATATGTATAATAGTCTTAAGACCATTATACAACTGAATAAACATACTTTCATCTCTTATTATCACTTATCTATCTTTTCATCTCACTCAGCTTTCCTCTCCAAATTTCTCCCATTCCCCTGTAAACACACTCATTTGTAGTCTGCTGTGAGGTTCTGACCTTGTCTTCAAGGTCCCACCAAGCTGACAAAAAGTGTGTTGACCTTGCCAAGGAAGAGGACCAGGGCAGGTAGTGCAGGTTTGTTTTCCCAGGTATTTCTAGACATACAAGAAATATATAACTGAGAAGTTTAAACATGCTTTGAGAATATAAATATGCTGTATAAGTACGTTCTAATATGTCCTGACAGGAACACTTGCATAAACTTTGGCAAACAATCAAACGGCATTTAAAAGCTGTCTCTGATCACTTCATATTGTAGTGTTTTCGGTTTCTTATTGTTAAATTAACTGAATAAATGAAATTACAAGAGTTGAAAGGAAAAGGTGTACTGAGGAACTTCCCCAGTCAGGACCTAGATCTGTAAATAATGAATTCTAACCGACCATATGGCCTATTGTGACACATCTCTACTGCTTTTTATTAATATGTAAAGTTCATAAAGTTCATTAAAACTACATGAAGTTGCAGAGTCAGCATTTGAAAGGTTGAAAATACCAGAATAAATTGGCCATCATCAACCTAGCCACATACGAAAATGCATGCAGATAATTCTTAATTTTATAACCACACACTTCTTCACTGCTCTCTCCTACGTTGCCTCATTGTGTGCAGGAGGCTCAACACCAGCTATGTAAAATTCTATTTCATACTTTCTTTTTGAAGGTCAATTAAACTAAAGAAGAATGGACACATAATGTGGCAGCAAATTTCACAGATGCTTGTTGCCAGTGAAGAAACTGGCATTTCATTCTAGGCTGCAGAGAGAGGTATGCACAGGAGAAGACAACACACTCTTCTCCTGACCAAACTGTCCTGCTCCTGTCTATCTCTTCCCTATGTCTTCTACTTCTTTCTCGCACTCCCACCCTTCCCATTTCAGTCTCCTTATCCAAGGCTCAAACATTCCCTCCTATCCTATTGTCAATCACAACATTTTTTATGCATTTTTCATAATGGTCTCAGTCTCTCAGACCCTCACATTTCTATTTTCTTTCCACCACTAAGCATTTCCGCTCACCCTTCATGTTCCTTACCTTATTAAGTAACCCTCTACCACCACCAGACTTGAATCTTATTCTTGATACTCCTTATACAAGGTAAATTAACTGCTCTTCCAGACCACCTGAGATACCATGAGCAGTCTACTTGCCTTCTACAAGGGCTTCTGGCACCCAGGTAGCACCCTTCAATGAGAAAAAACAATGTCAGAGAAAGTCCTGGTTAGAGCAAAGCACCCTGGACCCACCATATGTCTGTGAATGACAGATATTTTTCCTCCTTTATCTTATTTTTCTCCTTTATCTTCTTTTTTTACTTGTTTAACTTTTGCTTTGCCTCTTTTTCTAATTTTCTGGGAACTTAGCTGCCAAACAGTCCCAGTGGAGCACATATGAAGAGATTTTTTAAAATGGCCAAGTTGGCCAACACCGGTCAATTTGTCCAAAGATGGAAAAGACAGAGAATTCCTTAAAAATAAAAAACCTTGTCAGGTTTCAGAATGTTATTTCAGAGTTGTAGAGGTACAAGTTTTGACCAATGAATTCATGGAGGTGTTGAGATGTTTTTCCTTTTTATTAAGAATTTTTTTTTTTTTAAAGTGGATTTCAGAAGGGACTTAACTGTTTTGCCTGTAAAGTTTTTTCCAGAAATATTCCATTCAAGGCAGAGAGCGCCATTTTCGAAAATATCATATGGTATTATTTCCGCAGAAAGATCCTTGTGGGCTCACAAAACCTGAGCTATCCCACCCAAATGGTCATCCAGCTTCCACCCTGATTTCTAATAAAATGCCTTGGTTTCTCAATCAAAACAGATTTTTACAAGATTTCTTTTTTTTTTTTTTCCTCCCAAATGAGTGTTTTCTGTGCTTCGTCACAAATGAATATTTTTTTTTTCCTCTTGAAAACTCAGTTGCTGAAAAATGGAAATTTGGCTCACTGTAAAGCACTTGATACAATAAAACCATGTGTATCCATTGCACCCCTGATATTCAGGAATATCAGCAAAATTTGAAAAAGATGCAGTTCAGGAACTCCTCCAAGCAAGTCTACACACAACGGTTTTGGAAACGCTTTCTGATTTTTTTGCTGCAGTTTGGTTTGGCTGACATGTATTTGGAGAAAAACAAAAGTGCACATCTTGTTCCTGCAAAGATAGACTTAACATGCTTAATTTTTGACAAGTCAGTAAGATTAAATACATGCACAAATCTTTGAAGAGGTAAGGCCTGAACAACCTGGTGGTGGTACAGGGGAATATGTGTGATCATGGATGACATCTTTTTCTCTCTAGATACTACAAAGGCTAAGTGCACTCTGCAGCAATTTACAGATTAATTGTCAACTACACAAGAAGTTTTTTTTCATTTCTTTCTTCCTTTCTTCCTTCTTCCAGCTGACAGCTGGTAGCTTCACTTTGTTCTTACTTTGAGAGTGCCTACATTTTACTAGCAATAAGTCCTCTCAGAGAATTCAGCTTGGAGTTTCTTGCATAACAGAGGATCTTCCAATCAAACCCATTTCTTCTGGCAGCAAGTCCAGAGATTTTCAGCAACTCACCTTCAGTGGATCACAACAATGGAAATGCCCTTGAACACTTTTCCTGGAAGGGCTGGTCTGCTCTGGAGTATTTATAGCTCAAAAGCAATTACCACATATTAACAGGAGAAACTCTGACATGGTGGCACAAAGGTATACTAACACACTGGTGAGAAAAGGCATTCAGGATGATTTAAAGCAAGAAAAACCCAACCAAACAAATAAAAAAAAAATCCACAAAACATTCTGAGTTTGGAGAGTTGCTTTTGTTTTGGTTTAGTTTGTTCTTACTCGGCTCTATAAATCCTGCTAATCTGATCTTTTCCTTTGGTAATGAACCACCTAAATACATTGTTTTTGAAGAAGACTATCAAATGCTTTGTGGACTCCAGCAGATAAGACATTGTAATATAGTCTCTCATAGATCTGCTGATGTAAGTAGGCTAAATTTCCACAGAGAAACTGGGAGAAACTTAGGGTGGTGAGATGCTGGAATGGGCTGCCCAGGGAGGTTGTGAGTGCTCCATCCCTGGCAGTGTTCAAGGCCAGGTTGGATGAAGCCTTGGGTGACATGGTTTAGTGTGAGGTGTCCCTGCTCATGGCAGGGGGGTTGGAACTAGATGATCTTAAGGTCCTTTCCAACCCTAACTCTTCTATGATTCTATGAAGTCAGTCCTACAGCACATGCTGAATTTCACTCCTGAGAGAGAGAAAATGTCTATCAAATGCCATGCATCTCTGACATACTGGTTGAGAGACAAACCTCAAAATGAATGCAGAGAACAGGGTCTGACCCACTGAAACAACTCAAAGTATATCTTAAGAAACAAACTTCATCTAAGGTATTTGTATTAAAACAAGTCAAAATTGCATCAAAATAGCATCAAAAGCACAGGAAGGATTAAATAACTCACTATGCTTATAATCCAGTTATTAGTATAATGGCTTCAGTGGTTCAAAGGATCACTGCACTAGTGAAACCTGCAGTGGAATGAAATGGAGCTTGGAATAAGCTCAGGCTGTGATCCAGAAGTGGAGAAAGTTTCACTAAAAGGACCTCAAGAGATGATCACCATGTAAGCCTGAAAAGAGAGTGGGATGCATCCTGTGTGTCACTTCAGCAATTCCAGATGTCAAAACAATCACTTAGCACATTACAAAAGCTAAAGATGGACAGTTGAGAGGACCGATAAAAATGCAAATTTCATGCCAAAACTTTCTAAAAGTATGAGCAATGGAAACAAACCCAAAAAAAAAAACATTCAGCCAGGATGTTAGAAAGCATGAGTCAGGAGAACTATGAACACTAATGTGCCTTTGAAAAATGTGAGGCAAATACTTATACAGAACTGAACAGAAATGAGGTTAAGAAGCCAGTGAAGAAGTGAGGAAATAATCTAAGTGTTTAGCCTAAAAAGAAGAAACAAAACAAATTCACTGCTGGTAGCTGAAATGTGAAGATGTGAGAGAACTTGTAACCTCATTTAGCATATAAGGAGTGAGATTGCTCAGGAGTTCAACACATGTCAATAACAATATACTGTCTATTATAAAACATGAAAAAATTAGAAAACCAAAATTCAATAACCACGGTCCCACTAGATGGTACTTAACCATTCAGTACAGTATACAAAGAAATAACAATGGTTAACAAGAAAACCAGTTTATCTAACTTCTTTATCATCCTCAGCACAAATTATGTAAGCACACTTGGGCATGGACAAATTCAGTATTGGCTTGCATATCACACTCTTAACAGTCTTTGCCAAGAGCTACATTTTCAAAACAACTCACTAAATTTGTACCAGATAATTTGGCATCCCAAATATTAGGCACTTAAGAATTTACCATGAGAAATGTTCTGAACCCAAATCCCTCCCCATTGAAACTCCCGTTCTGAACATCCTGAACATCCAGTTCCTGAAAAACTGAAGTGCTTGCAGGAACCATTGGCTTTAGCTATCATTGTGGTCATTCAGCTACTTGCTTAGCCAAGGACTTGGAGCCTCAAGCTTGAGTAATTGAAATGTAGTAACCCAAAATTTGCAAAATAAACAAAATTTGCATAAATAATTGGTCTTTGGAGAGTATCTTAATCTATGGCATATTCCATCCATCTCCCTCCTCCCCACCTATCTCTCGGGCCCCCCCAAAAATAAAGCACATTTTTGAAAAGTATAAGAAGGAAAAAAGTGACACATCAGAGATCATTGTAAGTTGTAGACAGAATGCTCAATAACTGAGAAACACGTAAAACTTCTAAAATCACCTAAATCAAGATAGGAGCTACTTTATTTGCAGATCTTAAAGGGACCAAACTACATTTTGTGTAGGTAAAACTCATAGAATCAGAGAGCTAAGGACCACAATGACTTGGAAGGCCCAATGCTCAGGAAATACTGTATGCATTCATTTGTACCACTGAGCTCCTGGCATTGCAGGGCTGAGGACTAACTCTGGGTTTGAATTTCACACTCTAAGTCTTGCAAAAATAAGTTTAGACAAATTGTAAGAGAGGTCAGGCTCGTTTCGTATGCTCTAATATAACGATATATCGGAGCATTAACAGATACTTCTAGACACACACAAAAAGAACCAAGTGTGTTGAGAAAAGAGTTCTATTGTAATTCACTTGAGGTTTTCAGAGACCAGTACATGGCAGTACACAGATGGTTAATATTTTGCCTGACCCATTGCAGAGAACTAATAAAAGTAAAAGCTATGCAGCTGCCCCTTCTAATCTGAGAACAAATCACAAAGGCAGGCACAAACAAAAGGCAGGTGAGCTCTCAACTGAGCAATTAAAAGGAGGACAAACAGGGGGAGAAAAAAAGGTAAAGTAATCCACCCAACCTCTTTGACAAAATTTAATCAGAAAAGCAGCTTAGAAAGGGGCTTCAAATCTACTGAAATCAAAGTTTCAAATAACGAACACCAAGAAAAGTATAATATAAATAATAGCCCTGAGGCCAAAGTGTAGAGATTAGCAGAGCAATCAAAAGGAGCCAGAAACAAACAATCATAAGTTTGCGAAGCAGTCTGTCAAGCAAACAGCTCTCAAAACCAGATTTAGAAAACAAGCTCTGTAGAAGGAATGGTCAAAGGCTGACTGATAGAGCCAATATATCCACCTAGGCTGGGAGTTCTTAGTGAATGTCAATTTAATAAAACAAAAAAGGCTTTTCCTAAAAGGCAGCTACACATTGCCAGGGTAAGGCATCACAAGGAAGAGACCAGAAGTTTGCTGCCATAATCTTAGTATTAAATAAAGATATTCCCACTTGGCACTGAAAATTTTGGTGATATTGACTTATGGTTACTCTTAGAAAATATCTTATGTGTACTGTGGGATACAGTACACAATAGCCTAAGTGACAATAATCAACACATATTTGGCATACAGTCAATGAAAATGGACACTGAGATTCAGCAACCTTGCCCTGAGTATGGAACCAAGTACTCATTTGTGATAAAGCAGGCAAAATGTTTTTTAATCTCCTGCCCTCTCCTGAATTTTTGAGATTCAGAGCCTACTGCAGCTCTCAGCCAATTGTGAACTTCTATTCTGGGATAAAAATGTTGCTAGATGACCATGTGGTCATACATGACCCTGCCTTTGCTTGCAAGACCATAACATCCAGGACAGTAGTATTTCATAATAAGACAGGCCTTGAGTTTACACAGTTGCCAAGTAGAATTTTATAATTGTACATGAATATTCCAGAATTCAACTATATATATAAAAAATTGCTAAATAATAAAAGATAGAGCTAGTATCTATTTCCCCAAATATTTATTCTGCTCAGTTTGAATTTTACCACTTACTCTTTCAAATCTCGGGTTGCACCTTCTCTGCTGAGGCAGGCTTTTGCCACATTTGGCAGTAGCAAGTCCCAAACCTGCAAAGTCTGCGTGTGTTCTGAACTTTCTGGTGACAAACCATGACACTGAGGTTAGCAGGACTAATGGCATGCATGAAGGTAAGTGCATATCTAATCAAATATTTGTGGGGTCAGACCCCATTATAATATTATTAACGCAGGGTCATTTAACGGAGAGACCTGAAACTTTTCATTGTATTCAGGGAATAAATCACCTACTGTTTCAAAGCTCCTGAACAAATAGGGGTTTCATATTTGTCTGTGTCTGCTGTCTATTTTGGATCTTTGTCATTTACCTTGCCCCACATTTAGGCCTGGAGCAGCTGGGAGAAAAGTCTGGATGTGTTTATTTTTCTATTCTCCCATGGAGCCAAGCCATGAGATAGTCCTCCCCAAAAGGAAATTAACCCTGACTGCGTGACTGACAAGATTGTAGTAAAAAAAATATAGCTCATTTTAAAGTTTATCCAAAAGCAGTGTCTCTTCAAGCAGCATGACCCTGTGGCTTCATTTAACATTTCTAGGACAGAGTCTGCAGGGTTAATGTGTTAAGACAGTAAAAACTTTCCCTTTGCCTCAGGCACATCACTTCTATTCAGCAAGGCAAATAATACCCCACCTACAGCAGCCTGCTCAGAAGCCCAAAGGCTGCACAGCAACAAGCCTCCATTTCTTCCCTGTCTCCTTGTCTCCTTGAGACTGACATTGCCTGGGTGCTGAATAGCCTGGTGGGAAGAGTTCAGTGCAGGGTTTGCACTTTCCCAGCCATTAGCCAGCTGCCACCGCATTTCATTATCTTAGGGGCTGCTTTTATACATCAAAAGCACTTCCAAACAGTGTGATGAAGTGGAAGTAACAGAGCTTGGTCCATGTTGCAAGTCGCAGTATTATTTATTGTCATTATTTTTTTGCACCCATCTCATGCCATCTGGCCCGCTAACTGTAAAGGCCAGTGATGGAAAAAAGGCTCAACACACCCCTCTTGGTTTCTTGGAGTGAATCCTGCTGAACAACTAGGCCTCGGAGCAACTGCCTGTCGTTATCAGGACTCTCTATTGTTTTACACAAGGAGACCTCTAAAAAGCAAAGGGAAAAAAACAAAGGTAGCGCACAGGATCTCATGTGAAAACAAAGTAAGCAGAGCATGAAAAGCGGCACTGAGATGGCTCTTTCTTTGCCTTCTTTCCAACGTAGCCAAGAAATAAAGAGTTGAAAAAGGTTTTCTT
The DNA here is from genome assembly GCA_002631895.1 of Agapornis roseicollis. Taxonomy (NCBI): domain Eukaryota; kingdom Metazoa; phylum Chordata; class Aves; order Psittaciformes; family Psittacidae; genus Agapornis; species Agapornis roseicollis. The sequence goes on along the minus strand of NDXB01008582.1, from coordinate 174,026 downwards.
TCAGTCTTCTAAAGAAGTTGCCTGTGAACAAGCCAAGGTAGTGGATTTTGCATTAGACAGCCTCAGATCACTGTTCAGCTGTTTCAACTTACTTCGGCTTTTGTCTTATTATGTCTTTCTTTTAATGACAAAAGCCCATATGGTTGGCGATTTATTGTACTTCTCCCGAGTTTGAGACCTGCTTTCCCTTACCGGAAATCTCTAATTGATACAGTCAGAAAATGTTCAGAATTACATTAAAAGGTGAAAAAAGTGAAATCTCTCTGTGTGTCACAGAGTGCTAATTAGTGGCTTAAACAGGAGTTGTCAGTGGATGTATGATTAAGTTGCACTCTTATATGGTAGCTTGGTTTTATGGGCCAGGGAATAAACTACAACACATTTCTACCTCTGCTGTTCCTGTCTGCCACCAAAACAGCCTGTTGACAGAAAAATAAACCCAACAAGAAATGTTCATACTTCCATACTAACATGTTTTGGCATATATATTTTGTGTAATGATTTATTTTACTTATTAACTTGAGGCTTTGAGAATATCATAGTTTGACTCTGAATGAGACAAGGCAATTGGCTGCAGTGTCAAGGTAGTAAGGCTTAAAAAATGCCCCAGATATGCAGGTCAGTGCTTGCAAAACATTTTTCTCTTTTTTAAAACAACACAACATTGTTTTGCATTTTTTAATGCTTGTCATGAAAATAAATATTTGGTATGGTGAATACTGGTGCTTAAGGCCCTCATTCTGTAAACTGAGTCACATAGGTAAAGCTTTTGCCCATACAGATGAGTGCGCATGAAAAAGAGCTTGCGGCATCAGGGTCAAATTTGGCAGCCCTTTAGTAGGCTTGATTAACTTAATTTGAGTTTGGCATGAGTAAGGGCTGAGACAGTACAAGACTTTTAACTTTGTCCTGAAATCTTTTTCTGTTCCGTGCTTGTTGCAGCTAACCTGTAGCTGTGAAACATCTCCCTGTAAGCTAGCAATTAGATTGCTATCTGAGACCAACTTGGAAATAGGAGTCAGAGAAGTCAAGCTACTGGCAGCCAACATCAAAACCAAAAATCCCTGACCTTGACTGCTCTTAATACAAAGGCCCTTTTCCTGCTGTTTTTGAATGAATGAAGGAATGAGAGCCAGCAAATGATATAGCAGACACTTTTTTCTGAAAAGATAAAGCAAATTTATTTTATTTCTGTATACAATCCACTGCCCAAACACAAAGACAGGAAGCAATATTGGGAAATTCCTAAAAATATGATTTATGCTGGATAGCATCTCTTCCTTCTCCTTCATATCACTTGGAACTAATAGCGAGCCAAGAATTTCCTGACCTTTTGCAATTTGTTTGGAAAATGTGCTCTCCTTTTATTGCTACCGCATTGTGAAGAAAGCATTTATTCCTTGTAGTAGGTTTTAAATTTCACTTAAGACTGCATCTTACACACTTTGTCTCTACTCCTTTCTTTGATATGGGATTGAACAGGTGCTGCAACACAGCTTCATTTTCAAGCCCCACACAGATAATCTTCCCCATTTTAGAGCACGGCAGGCATCCCTTCTTGGGTGACCAACCCCATGCCATCCAAATGGAGGGAACAGTCACAAAGAAAGAAGTCCTTTGCTCAGTTTTAGAACCATGAGCAAGCCATATGTATCCTGAAAGTCTCCACCAGACAGATTTGTGAAGTGTCTCAGATGAGGTGTCCACAAGAGATCTAGGGCTCATGGGACAGATATTTTTATGCGGATGAAGGAGGGGAATTGCTCAAAAGCAATATGACCAACGCAAGTAGGTTTCCCATCTGCAGAAGGCAATAGGATAGCACTTCTTTTGTCATTTCAATGAGCATTTATTCCCCATTCAGGACCAAATGTGTAAAACAGGGTCCCTCGATAGGCTGGATGGGCAGCGTTTTACCCCAGCAGCCCCACAAGCTGTCGTTTAGGCTATGGCACCTGGACAAGCCCCTCCTTGGGGAGACAGTGTGCACTTGGGGAGTGCAGTGTCTGCTGCAGGGAGGTGGGCAGCCAGCACAACCCTTCTCTGTGGGGTTTAAAGGAGGAAAACACAGCTGAGTAGCATGGAGCTGCAGGGTGTAGGGCTCCAAGCAGCCCAGAAAGCAGAGGAGAGAAAGGCTCCTTGGAGGCCCTGTGTTCTGGACAGGCGAGCGCTCAGTCTTGGCAGTACTTTTGTCTGGAGGGAGAAGCTAATTTCACCCTCTGATAAACTGAATTAGGGAAAAATTCACTGAGATAACCTTCAGGCTAGGTTCCTTACCTGATGAAAGCAGGATGGGCTTTTATTGTCCCACCGGAGCAGAGTAGCAGCTGAGAACGTGGCTCCCATCACTTTCTGCCCTCCTGCAAGCTCTCTCCTGGCAGCAATGCTGTCAGCCCCTCCTTGCAGGCAGGTGTAAACTGAGAGCCAGATTGCAGCTTGCTCAAACACAGCTACCACGGAGAGCACGGTCCTCTCCAGCCCTCACCTCCCCCTTGCCATCCCGCACGGATGTCATATGGATGCTTTTCTTTGCCAGCTGGTTTGGAGCAGCCCAAACTGCTACTGTGAAATGGCCTTTGTGTGATAGGAAGGAGAAAGGAGGCTGTATCTGGTATTGCTACAGGGAAAACAGGGAGGAAAGACAAAATGCAAACAGTGCTGTATTCAGAGCTACATGTAGTACCCTTCGCAGAGAAAGGGGAAAGTGGAAACACATTGCAGTGCTCAGGACTGCCTGTCAAACCATGTAGCAGTACTGGCTAAGAGCTGGTCAGCTGGGTCCTAAATCTGATGATCAGAGAGAAAAGAAGTTCGAACAATGCATCCCATTCACCAAAACAATGATAAAAGTAGGCTTCTATCTGAAGATACGTTTCCTCTGCATTGGAGTATCTTTAAATATCGTGACAGAAAAGACTAAAGTTAATAATAGTTCTTACATTGATTCAGACATGGTAAACTAAAAGCAGCTTTCTTTAGCTTTGCATTTCATTAAAGGTCACCATGAATTATGAATCTCTCTTCTGAACTACTCAGCTGTTTCCATGCAGTGTCACTGTCTGGACAGCCCTCCTAACACAGCAACAGCTAACAAGTAATGACAATCAGCTATGAAGCACAATTCAAGGAAACAAAAAACAAAAATGGAAGGATGTGAATTCTATGGAGCACACAAAGAAAAATGGGTGGGATGCTCATTTCCTCAAATTGTGTATCAACTTCATAAGTTGATTATCCCCCTTTAAAGGATGAGGGCATCGTACATCCCACCTTTGTGTTCTTTTTCCAGCACTCCATTGTGGAACCTGATCTCTACTGCTTCTGTTTGAAGAACTGTAATTTTTTTGCATGTGTTTGAAAGATAAAGCACAGTTGCTGAAATGATTCAGTGCTGGCCCTGCAGCACAAAAAAAAAAAAAAAAAAAAAAAAAAAAAAAAAAAAAAAAAAAANTGTTTAAAAAAAAAAAAAAAAAATAAAAAAAAAAAAAAAAAAAGGAAAAAAAAAAAAAAAAAAAAAAAAAAAAAAAAAAAGAAGAAAAATCAACAGATGACTTCAAAATATCTGAAGAGAAGAAAAGAAACCACAATGCAGACTTACACTAACTTATGTTCAAATGATAGTGCTTAGACTATATTTAGCAAGTCAATAAATTAAGGATTATTACATCTTGAAAGCAAACCAGATTTTTCATACAAAATCTTGCAGTAGCTCTCAATCAGGATGTCTGCATTTCTGAACGAGACATTTTTAATATGTATTTTTAAAACTTGTGGGTTTGTTTTCCTGTTACTTCATTGTCTATTTTTCCCTATTAAAAAAAACAAACCCAACAAAAGCACTTTCCTCTTTCATTTTTTTGTAACTCAGTACTTCAGGAATTCATTTTTAATCCAGTTGTTTAGTTTCTACATTATCACTGACGTCTTCTGCTTTCAATAAGATATACACAGTAGCTAAAAATGCTGTTGCACTGATATACTGTATGTAGTACACTGTGTACCAAATGTGTTTGTTTTTAATGCTTAGCAGTTCTTGGTCATTAGACTAACAGAACTCTCTCCCCTCCTCCCTTTTCCTTTCCATATTATTTAGGAAAAAAAGGAAAATCCTTAATCCATTTTAAGCAAATAGTTTCTCCTGTATTAAAGGGTTTGAAACATTGATAAGTTGAAGGGTTTTGAGAGCAAAATGAGAAGTAACTCCATGTAAAAATACTGATTTACAGACCAAATTTGTACATCTTTTGCTTCACAAATACAGACTTGCAAGACAGAACAAACATGTTGTACCAGTAACGGGACATTTTCTAAGAAAATACTTCCGTGTTTAGGAAACAGTAAATTAATGGTACTGTAGATAGATTAATTAAATGCCACCTCACAATTACAGCAAAGAACATATTTGTTTCTTACATGAAATATACACTATCCAGACAGGGAAGAGTTGCAATTAGATGTAACAAGCATGGGTTTGTGTTGGCAAACAAAACAGCAAGTGTACAGTATAGTAATTCAAGACAAAGCAAAACAAATGGATTTTTTTTTTTTTGCATGTTAGAATTTCACACAATAGATGCAAATTCAGAGTTAAGCAAATCTAGAAACAAATAAAACTGAAAGAGGATGCTCTGTATCAAAGAAAACTTAGTTTGACATCGTTAAGTAGATAGCTGGGGTCTGCTGGGAATACATACCTTGGTTTCATCTGATTGACCTCATATCATTGTTATGGCACATAACTACACCTGACAGGTCATTGATTTGGTGATAGGTAAAGTGGATCCTTAAGGAAATAGCTTGGCAGAGAGCAGCTTCCCATGTTTTTTACATTCCCACAGCAAAAATTCAAGTCTCTATCATAGTATTCCTCACATATGGAGAGGAAAGAAAAACAATGCTCTTACAAAATGCTTTATAAAAAAAAAAAAGACAGTTATCAACAGCCTCACATGTCACTTCACAGCTTTCAAGGCTCAGATCATAAAAATGAGAGAATAATATTTCAAATTTCAGAATGAAAAAAGCAATACATTTTTTTCTCTTTCCAGCCCAGCTTTCACACCACAACTCTAACAACTTTAACACTTTTCATGCAGAAGGTCCTGCTTGATAATTCTGCCAGAAATATGCAGCACACACGTGCACAATAACAAAACCAAATTAGAATGCTATTTATTCTGCTGCCACAAAAGCATTTTTACTCTACTTTGTGCCACCAAATGTACCGCAATGTTTTCATCACCAAGTTAAAGAGAGTATGCCTAATGGCTTATACGGTCCTACTGCACAAGAGCCCTATTCAAACATTGCTCAAGTCATGCATGGCTTTAGTCACATGCATAATAGCCTACAGACAAAAGGCACAGGAGACAAGGAGGGCTTTATGTATCAAACTGAAAGTAGTATTTCCCTGTGCTAATACAATGTAAACAACAGAGAGCTGCAAGATATCATATTAACATGATTTTTTTTGTGAAAGAAAAAGAAAGATTAATCAATATTTAAAAACTAAAGTACCTGTGTCTGGAGAGAACAAATACATAAACAAAAATTATTATGAGAGATAAAACATCAATTTAGAGTAAAGAAAAAAACAAAACAAAACAATGTTTCTTACATGTTTACAGTAAACCAAATTATATTGCTTTAACATAGACTAATCAAAAACCTTTTCATTGGGATATAAAACAGCTACCTTTTGGGTTTCTTATTAGATAGATGAACACATACACAATTTCAGGAAGAAAAATAAATAAGTAAAACATCACTATATTTTGAAAGAAGAGTGTTTAGCCATAGCATACTTCAGCATCCAGTGCCTGTATAAAACCTTATGCATCAACATGGGGCTATTGCTCTGGACTCAACACCACTTATAAGGTGTCACCCCGAGACAAGAGTAGGGAGAGGGGAATCATTAGGCAAAATCATCTGTTGATGTAACCTGACAGGACGCTCCTCACTCCCCACTACTCAAACCCCTGCCTTCACAGCAGCCAAAGCTGCACTTCACAGTAGCAAACAAAGACTACAAAACTATGACTGAAATCAGTGTAGTCTGACCATATTCATGGACAGCACATACAGCTCCTCTATGAATCTAAAGGGCAGGTCACAGTCAACAGGGCTGTCCCAAATCAGATGCCTATTCAGTAACACAGGACCAGTTTGGAGATAAACTGCCATTTATCAAGCAAAAAGCAAAGGACCCATAGGGGAAGCAGTCCTATGGATCAAGGCCTTGTTTCCACCAAGAAGACATAATGCACCTCTTCTACATGATACGATTATTCAGGAGTGCCAATAAATGACATACTGTGGTATGGAATACCTCTTTGGCTAGTTTGGGTCAGGTACCCTGTTTCTGCTTCCTCAGAGCTTCCCCTCCTCCCTGGCAGAGCATCAGACTCAGAAAGTCCTTGGTCAGAGTAAACATTACTGAGCAACAACTAAAAACATTGGTGTTATCAGCGCTGTTCCCAGGCTGGAAGTCAAAAACACAGCACTGCACCAGCTACTGAGAAGGAGAAAAATGACTACTACTGCTGAACCCAGGACAGGATTGATTCTTCATTAGGGACTCTAGTGATAGGACAGTGGGTAATGAGTTGAAACTTACACAGGGGAAGTTAAGACTGGACATAAGGAAGAAGTTCTTTACTGTTAGGGTGGTGAGGCACTGGAATGGGTTGCCCAGGGAGATTGTGAATGCTCCATCCCTGGCACTGTTCAAGTCTAGGTTAGACAGAGCCTTGGGTGACATAGTTTAGTGTGAGGTGTCCCTGCCCATGGCAGGGGGGTTGGAACTAGATGATCTTAAGGTCTTTTCCAACCCTAATTATTCTATGATTCTGTGATTCTATGAAAAGCAGATCTTTAGAAAAGCCCAATCTTTGAATTCTGATACAAAATGTTGGTTTAAAATCTACATAAGTCATATAGATAAAAATACACCTGCAGCATTTCCATCTGTACTTTCTGAAGCATCGTGTGAATGAGATCAGCAACGGTATTCTCATTTTCTAATGGAATTCAGGATATTAGGACAAGGAAAGTGAATTAGCCCCAGTCCCTCAGCAACCTGAAAATGAGCCAAGTCCCCTGTAGTCCTTTCTGAGTCCAAGTGTCGTATCTACAAGAATGTGTCACCTCCCTCAACACTAGGCTGGGACCCAAGCTGAGAAAGACCTCTATGGCAAAGAGCTGCATAATTCAACAAGGCAGTGTGAAATGGAAGCTCATTCCAGATCAGAAAAAAATGTTAATTTATAGAAATGAAAATTTTTATGGCAATGGCTTACTTTTAAGAACAGGTTCAGAAATAAAATTGTTTCTCAGGTCCAGAATAAGATTTTGTTTCAAAACTAGGTCCCTAAAATGGCTTCATAGTTTGAATCCCCATGTACAGTGTTGGCATTTCCCACCTGATATTTCATAATCTGGCAGTTTTCTCACAGCCTAGAAGACAAACTGGTGATATGAGGTTAATAGAAGAGGTTCAGCTTAAGCCTTCTGCCTCCCATTGAATGCCTCTTCACCAGGCTGTTAACTGTTCTGGTGTATTTATACGTGGTGTGCCCCTAGCTTCAGTGTCGGGAAGACTGAATTTATCTAAGGTGATATTTTTCAAGTATTTTTCCAAGGGTTAATGCTGGATGATCTTGACTTACTCATTGCATGGGAATAAGAGGTCAACAAAATCCTCCCTCACAAAAGAAAACCCTAAATAACCAATGAAACACACACAAAAGCCATAAGCCCTCATTGGGTAGTAGACTACAGGATGATACACCGCTAGGAGGAAGCCGAGCTGCTGATCTGGCAGTTAGATACCAGCACTGCCCTTTGCAGAATGTTTTTCAGGATAGCTATCTGGCTGTTGCACACACAGATACACCCTCTTCTAAGGAAACATAACTATTCCCACACAGTGCACTTTGCTTCTCATATCTTTTACGCATTGCCACATAACCTGAGCCTTATTAAGAGATTAACTCAATTTACCACTACATGTAGTGTGCTTTATTGTCAACATATTTTTCAGACTGTCCATCTGTGTGCACTAGCATTTCTAAAATTAAACAAAAGCCCTGTGTGGAGTGCCAGTACCTATAAATTAACTATACCTTCAGGAATCTAAAATCTTAGAAAAGAATCAGCAGTTACCTTTCAGATACCCCCCTGCAGCCTGCACTGCTCAGTCAGTGTGGTTATGCTTGCAATGGGTTTTAAGCACACTCCAGAGCCACCCAAAAAGCGTGGCAGTCCCCACAGCCTGCCAGGCCCACGATGTTATTTTCCATTTTTCCTATTTCCAATCAGGAGCGGTTGATCAGCAGTCCTCTGGCCACCTGATATCAGGAACAGACACGAACCAAGGAGGAAAACTTTGCCAGGACTCCAGATTTTTGCTCTTTCCTCTTGTGCCAGTTTGAGCAAGGGTTATATTGTGTGTAGACCCAAGTCTTAACTCACTCATCAGGACTAACCCTTGGATAAGCCTTATACCACCATTTGCAGGATATAAGCCTATATATAATGTTTGAACAAGGCAAATGGAAGTGTGGTAAAGCTTGAAACTAAGGTTTTGACCTTGGCTTAACATTTGTGACAACGTACTCAGATACAAGATAACAGGGCAGCTCCTTTATTTACCATCCTACAAAGGATGCAGGTATACTAACCTTAAGATTGCTCTTTTAGTACTGACTGAAACAAATCACTTACTAATAAGTGAAATTTCCCATTAGCTTTTAAACCTAAGCTCTGTCAAGTGAAAATACAGTCTCTCTGAAAGCCAACAATGAAACTATCATAAGCTTTACTGAATTGATCTTCAGGTTATAAGATCAATGAAGTACATGAAGAAGTAGGTTTTTATTTTTTTAGGGATTTAGAGAAAGTCATGAGAACACAGGTGAAATGACAGCTGAGATTTTTTTGTGGAGATTTTTTTCCCCTTTGTTTGCAAAAGAAAAAGTAAACCGCATAAACACTTCTTTCAGCAATACCAAAAGCTGTGCAAATTTGGTTTAAATTGAGTGCATGAATTTGACAGGCTGAAATAAGGAAAAGAATCAGAAACACTGAAACCTTGGCTTTCCACATTTGCTACTCAAACCATGTAGATTTCTGATTTTAGGGTGTTTTCACTTAGAAGGCTGCTAAAGCTTTTTACAAGCAGCAAGAATTTTAGTGGATTTTTCTCTTGGGCAATTTGGACAATTTTTTTCCACTGTGTGTTCTGACTCCTAAATATATAATTTCCATAACATTGATTCTTTAGATTAGTTATTATGACATAACACTTGTGTAACCCTCAGAAACAAGCAAAATCATGTTTACTGTGAACCCAATACAAGAGAAGAATGTATAAAGCTGGTTGGTCCCTCTCAGCAGTTCCTCACTGCTACCTGAAAACAGTGTAAAACTATTGAGCTGCCCATGGAAGGAGCTTTCAAATAGGCCTGGGCTCTGTGATGGTGCAAACCTAGTGTAACATTTGCAGTGTTGCTCTCCAGGGCTGCTCTCAAGGCATGTTTCTGTAAGAACAGCCACAAAAAGGCACAAGACTGTGGTTTCTAAGATGACCAAGCTGCATCTTTCACCACAGAGATGGCAGTGCACAGGCTTTCAGGTCTCTGAAATCTCTCTAGCCAAGCATGCCAAACTTGTTCAGTATTGCAGTTCAAGCCCATTCTTAAAAGGCTGCTTTTCACCATTACAGCTGCAGGACAAAGACATACATCAACATGGGCAAAAACGACTATTTTGTATCAAGAAGTATGGACAGGAAAGGATGTTCAGGGCATTTACCTCAGCCTCCTTTCCCCCACTGTGTTGCAAGAACGATATTAATCAGCCTCTTTTACAATAACAGATGGAAACCTCTAGGGACCTTTTTTTTAAGAAAAATAACAAAAAGTAATATTGCTGGCAAAGAAAACAAGGTAATTTCTGAGTCGCCAAAAGGCCTGAACAAAATATTGATAGGTGGGCTTAACCCAAATGCAGCTGTAAGTTTCCACAATTAACTGTTTCATTTATTACGACAATAAAATGTAAGGAGAACCATCATATGCTTATTAATGCAACATCTGCAGGACTGAATGCAGGGATCACTTCCATGGATCTGACAGGCTCACAAAAATGCCCATGCTACAGGAAGTTGTATTTGTTCAGTAGCCATTGACAAAGTGTGAAATCATGGTCAGTCCAGGTAGAAGATAGAAGCTTCTTGTTCATTTAGGCTTCTTGTCTGAATTTGTGTTTAAGCAAAAGGAAATCAAATATGAGTTCTGCAACTGATGGAATAAGAAACATAGACCACACTTGAAACAAACAGCTGGATAATCTGTGTACCTCCCCTGTCCCATAGAGCAGGCCATACTACCATGATTTAGTCAACATATGCAAAATGATACTGCTTTTCAATCACATCTATTCGGTTTATAGATTCCTCAACTGAGGGACCCTCTCTTCCTAGAAGCTAAATCCCAATCTCAGTCTCAAATGCTAGCCAATAAGGTACTTATGAAAATACAAGGATTAATCAAGCTTCTGTCTTTCAGTACTGCTGTGCATGTTTAAAATACTGTACTTAACACAGAGAAGGCCAAAAACTGTGAGGAATCTGAGGCAGGTAACTAATTTGCCACTATGAAGTAGCAACTTATGCTTTGCAATTGTCAAATGTATTTGGAACTCTAATATATATTTAAACGTGCATTGAAACAATTGTCCCTTGTAGACACTCAGTCACTTTTTCTGTATGAACTCTGGTCATATTTTTGATTCCCGTTTGTATTTACCTTATCCTCTATTCACTAAACCATGAGCTCAAAATGGTAACATAACCTAAGCAAAAAAATGCAGGCATCAAAGCAATGAAAATGTTATTTTTGAAAGATACTATTTCAACAATATCAAATACACAGGAAAAGCACTTTGGAATTTCAGATTCCCTCAGAATCTCTCCCCTTCCTCCAGGCTTCCTATACCAGTTCAGGTGAACATACAAAAGGCTTCATTTTCACAGTACTATCTGTGCGCTACTGCCCAGAGCAGTTTTCTTACATTCCTTCAAACCATAGTGACAGAGTGGTTGACTAAATTTGGAAAAGCAGAGTAACCCAAAATATTTTAAAAAGCCTAGTTTATATTTTATAGAGATTGTTTAATCATGCAACTTTTTTTAAAGAATTAGATTTAAAGAATCAGAGCTGAAGACAATTTAGTGGTCACTGGAAAGAAGTGTTGCTAAATGTGTATGTATCACTGATGTTAATGAAAGGAAAGTTCTTCCTCTCTAAGAAAAAGCCAAACCCTAAATATTCATAAAGTGTCTAGGATGGGGCATTTTTAGTTGGTTGGCTAGTTTGGTGTTTTGTTTGTCTGTTTGGTTTGGTTTGAGTTGTTGGGGGTGTATTTTTGTTGTTGTGCTTGTTGAGGGAGGTTGTTTTGGGTTGGGTTTTTTTGTTTGGTTGGTTTGGGGATTTTGTCAGGACAGATGCATAAGGAACAGCTTGGGAAGAATGTACAAAAAAATCTGTAGTTTTAATGAACATTAGACCTTACAAAGAATGAATACCAAGGCAGCATGGCATGGCCAGTTACTGATCAGGGAATGCAGGCAAATGTGAGAAAATGTCCCGAATATAGAAGCTTACATATCTGTAAACTCAAAAGTTTAAGGGAATTAAAAAAAAGGGGGCTAATGATGTACTGTTCTATTGTTTCAACCTCTCATCTATCACATTTCATCCAGTTTTTCTAATAACAAACCTACTAACTGGTGTTTAACTTAAACATACCTTCCAGAAATCACATGGCTTTCATTTGCAGACACCAGGAAATGGGTCCCATGGTTCCTTTGGTAGGTTGCTCAAAGTATTAAATGCTCTTTGTGAAAAACATGTAATCTACTTCCGAAAAATGCCTGGATTCAGGCATTTCCCAAACTTATCATTATCTCCCTCTCCATAAGCAGAGGATTCTTGATCACTGGCACTTGATGCTGAGAAGGTTCTTTCAGGCTGTTAAGCAGCTTCCCAGTCCTGTCCTTTTGATATGCTAACCAGGATAGAGAGCTACAGTCCAACTGCCAGGAACTCTTTCAAGCCTGATGTCATTCTAGTGGCACTGCTCTGCTCTCTCTCCAGTTTCTGAAGTCCTTTCTACACCAACATTGACATCAACATGATAAGCAATTTCCTAGCATCTGTCATGCTGCATTTCAAAGTAAAATCACATCTTTATTTCCTCCAATTGTTATATACCCAAGGAGCTCACTTTCTGCCCTAACATGCTGTTAGCTTCTTGTCTTTCTCTTCTGCCAAGCTGCAAGTTCAATTCCAGCCACTAGACAGTTTCCCACTGCATACCCAGGATCTGTTTTTTACACTCTCAAGTGTATGAAAAACTTTGTATACGTTTCAAAAAGGTCAAATATAACATAAACAAACTGCTTATTAAGCAATATAGATTACTCAGTATAAGCACTGTATTGTCCCTGTTTTATGCTCCTCCAAATTGTGACATATAGGCATTTTAAAAGCAGAGATTATATGAATTTTGAAAACACTAATGAAAATCCTTAATGGCATTTTCAGAGTGTTTGTCTCTGCAGAACTTCACTGGAAATATTTCCATTCAGTGATGAGTCTCCATTGACAGTCTTTCTGAGAACAGCTAGTTCTACTCCATTTATTGCTTTCTATGATACATTACATAGTTCTTAACAAAGCTATTATGACTGGAAAAACTATCCAAACAAATGAAAGCTCTGTATGTCCGAGCACCAAGGGACAAATCCTCTTCTCTCTGAAATCAAGTAGAGCCTGGGAATGTTCTTTGTTGAGAGCAGGAGCAGCCTCAACCTAAAAAAATTAAACCATGACTCACTCCTATATTGCCACACTCACAGAGAAAATTCATTTGCGGCAATCAACAGCATCTTTCCCTCTAATTCAAGGTAACACAAATCTATTCTGTGTAATCTGAATTACACTGTTCAACTGAGGAACTTCTTAATGGATTTAGCTAAAGCAATCCATCAGCATTCACAAACACAGACAACAAGGCAAAACTAAATAGCAACATACTTTGAAAAACAAAGCAGAACAAAATAACCCACAACTATTTATTTCTAGGTGTACTGATTTACGAGTGGGATGATAAATTCACTCTATGACCATATCAATGGATCATCATGCAAAAAGTATGATACTGTGGGGGCTTATGCAGTCACTGAATATCCATACATTCAGCTGAAAGGTAATGCTTAAAAAAAATGTGCAGTAAAATGCACAGAGCAAGATAAAATACAGACAGGCCCCCTCCTACCATTTAATGGAAACACAAGTGTAAAATTTAGGAGAAACAATGAAATTTGATGGACTTGTGTGCTCTTCTGAATTTGAGCTCACTGTCTGGTCCTTTTCACCATCACTTTTAGCTGGACAGATAAACAGGAGTAGGAGGCAGCCTTATTTACAACACACTAAAAGAAAGATAAGGTGGAGTTCAGTGCACCACCTAGAACAGTGACACCTCTGAGTCTATCTGTTGCTCTCTGCTCCTTTAGTGACCCTGGCTGCCCTTCCCTGAAATGAGTAAGCATCCTCCGTGCCATGAGACAGCCCTGTTTCACAAGATACCAAGTCAATACAACCACCCTCCTGGTTTCATGCAGCAAAAAGAAAACAAGCACTCTCCTGAAGTAAGAGGACATGAGGCAGCCCCTCTTGCTTCCTAAGCTTATTTCACTATTTCATAAGGATGATGTTATGGTTGCCCAGGTTCCCTGGGCTGCCCTTCTGGATTTTAAATCCCAAAGCTTCACAGCAGCATATACCTCTCATCCAAAAATGGATGTTTGAGAAGATAAAAGACAGCTATAATCTGGAGCTGCATAAGAAAGATTGGTTTAATCTTATTCTGACTCCTTATAGTTTACTGTTGATACTTTTACTGGTGGGATACAAAAAGTAAACAGGTATGTGACCTCAAGCTACTGCCATTTAAGTCCCTTAAGATCTCTCAAGAAGTCAGCAATAGTACTTGGGAAAATTCTCAAATGGTGCACACAGCCTTTTCAAGACTGCAGAGTACAACAGGCAGCATCTATAATCCAGCTGGGTTTGACTCAGGAAAACAACTATGTTAAACTGGCAGAGACTCCCTCACCAGGCACTTTTCAGGATGCAGTGAGAGTACGTCTCTTGCACTTTAGTAGCCACTATCAGACAACGCTTTTCTGTTCCTCTGGGTCTGCAACACCTGCAATGCTACCTGAAAGAAGCAGAGACCCCATCCTCCCGTGTGATTCCTCAAATGGTTTATTGACAGCTTGATACTCCTGTCCAAACCCTGAACAACTGAACTCAACTGACCTGGCAGGGCTACCACCCCAACAGCTACCATCCAGGAGCCAGAGTCCAGCTGTGTTCAGTCTGGGAATGGACTTTCGAAAACTGAGAAAAGCATGAAATGGGGAATGAAATAATGACTTATTTCTTCTTTACCTAAGAAGGTAATACATATAAATTAGCATGCAGTACAAAATTCCCTGGGGAAAAATGTGTATGCCCAAGGGTACAGAGCATGGGAAACTGCCATGGGACAAGCTAAACCCTGCAGCTTCACAGAAATACATTTCTACTGTTCCAACTATTCAAACACATGCTTCTGAAATTCAGGAAACATATTGCTAATGATTTCCTGCCAGGTACTGCAATTCCAGTGTATTCCCAAATGAACATGTAAGCAGAGTAAAGCTATTCCTCATTTGGGTCATTAGGAGTTATTATAAAATAATGACAGGTATCTAATCAATATACTACAAGTTAAAGCACATTAAACAATCACATGCAGGATGTTTAATGTGAGGAGAGGACCTAACTAGATGGACTCAGTGCTCTTTCTTCATAGAAGAAGAGAGCCCAGTGCTTACTCTGGAATGCATCCCCTCTAGCCTAGGACACTGAAATCAGTTTGAGGATTTTTCCATGAAGAATTGTTTCTCTTCATCAACCACCAGGAAAGCCTTGGGAAGAGGTCTCAGACTCAGGTGTGGAGGTGACCGGAGACAGTTAATCTGGGGAGAGAGAAGCCAACAGGCTATGGAGAGGCATTCTCACCTGGACGCAGGGCACTAGTAAAAGAGGTGACAAGACTCTCTGAAAGTATTTTCTTTACCTGTGGATCAGCTTCTCCAGCTCCTGATAAAAAACAACCAAATTAATTTAAACTCAAACTGATGACACTTATGTCATGGTTAGTTCAGAAAAGGACATTTGTTCATGGCTTGAACATTTTGTAATGAGAGCCCTAACTTCAGACTTTCCTTTGACTTTCCACCCACAAGTTTCTCCAGTTCCCTCCTCTCACTGGCATGTCTCCAAAGGGCAGAACTTCAGATAAAAGGGCTAAGTATAAGAATTCTCCTCATGTTTCCAGGGAGGACATCGGGTGTTGTCTTGCTTTTGGTTCTCTCCACCACTTTTTGCACAAATACTATGCAATAATAATTGTGTAACCATACCAAGTCGTCCACTCCAATCTCTTCTTTCATAGCCCTCATTTAGGTTCTTGCATATTCTCATGGATACACCTCCATGTACACGCAGCATGCATGTAACTGAACTGCTGAACATTTTAAGTAACCTGACAATCCTTGAGAAGGTAAGGCAGTGTGCAGGCCCACCACGGGAACAGCCAACCAACCACAATTACCTCTCCCTGAATAATTTCCACTGAAAAGGACTCTTTAGAAATCATTAGCCAAAAAAGGCCTCTTTGCAGTTTATATTATACCCCACCACCACCAACAGAGTAACTGCCTTCTACATCACTGCAGCTCCCCTGGCTGCTGACCTTACATTATCTGCAGCCCAGGCTGGATCCACACTGCCTACAGCTACATCTGGAAAGCAGGCTGCAGAGAAAATAATCACTTGAGAACTTAATTCCAGCAAATCAGCACTGCCATTTATCTTGGACTTGAGCAATATATAGCAACAGGGGAGGCAGTCAAACACATACCAAACTCAAGGACCACGAAGATGAAGAACCGGATTATCCACCGAATTGTGAACGTTCAAAGTCTGTTTCCTAAAATACCACTGGCGTGCTACCTAACAAGCAGGTAACATGAATGCTGCAGAGTGACACCCCACGCTCCTGTTGGTGTCTTAAAAGCAGTTGGACAATGCTTGTTCACTTCTTAGCAAGCATGCTTAGCTCACAAGCAAAATTCACCAGGCTTATTGGCACAGGAGCCTGGGGCAATGAGATTTAGAATATGGAAACTTTCAGATATACACAAGAAGTAGAGCTAAAATTAAAAGCTTGCTGGGTACTTTTCCCCTGTAAATTCCCTTGCTTATCCTCAAGGACAGCATATAAATGTGTACGTTACAGCCCATGTGATCAGACACTCTCAAGAACTATAAACAATGGGACTGTGAGTCATTATTACATGGAATTACATTCAGTTCTTTCCCACTGACTCACCATATGGATTGTCTGGTCTTTTGCTCTTTCCTTTCTTCCCCTTCCCAGACCATACATGACCCATTACTAAATTTCAGCACAAGTGTGTTTGCTTTACACATCCTAGCTCTTGCAGCCTGGTGACAACAGCAGTCAGCAGGGCTCACACATACAGGCACTGAGCTCACCACAACTCCAACACCCCAGCCGTCTGCCAGAGCCTGCCAGCTTCCCAGCAGATGTGACAGCAGCACTGGGCTCCCATTATGTCTCAGGCATTGCGGTCTGACGTGACACAAATTGACCAACCCTAACAAGTTCAGCTAATTCTGAGCAAGCGTCAGAAGAGCCATTTCTGCCACCTCACCTAACAGGATAGCAATTTCTGGCAAAATGGAGGAAGGAGTGGGTTGGGATAGTTACACATCTTAACCCACTGCAGCTAGGTCAGACCTAGCAATACAATCAAAGCTTTCATCTTTCATTTAAAAGAAAAAGGTAAAGTTAGTTCCTAGCCTTCACAGCTGTAGAAAAAACACATTAAAAGTTATGACTTCCAAATCTTCAAAGGCAGATTGTAAATAAAAGCGCTGACATTTATTGCTTTTAAGCAAATCACATACTGGAGTGTGACTCATGAACATTGGAACTGGCAAACACCGAGGCAATCATGTTGAGAATGAGATCATGATGCAGTAGGTGTGCAGCATTCTCTTTTCAGCCTATTTGCTATCTCTATTCTACAGTAATAAAGAAGAAAGTTTAAGTCAAAAATAAAGATTTTAATGTGCCTTCCAGTACCTATGGAAATGATAAACCCCCCCCCCCCCCCCCCTCCTCTCTT
>NDXB01008582.1:133396-153293 GCA_002631895.1 Agapornis roseicollis | reverse complement strand
AGAAAATGAAAGGTGTTATTTGTTTTAGGAAAAATAAAAAATAAATTTAAAAAAAAAAAAAAAAAAAAAAAAAAAAAAAAAAAGCAGCAATGTTCTTCATTTTATTCATTGCTAACCTGTACAATAACAGATCATATTCTCCCAGCACATGTAAGCAAGGTTAATTAGAAGGACATCTTATGCATAGTGTTCATGTTCAGTGACATCTGTTTAATTTGGTGACAGAAATGTTTACAAGCATCAGCATGAACCAACCACTCCAGGAGCATTAACTGGATTCTTTCTGGTTTGCACATCAGTAAACTGTTTTGTCAGGTCCTACCTACTATTGCAGCACAGTTCCCCCTGCTTCTAAATCATCTCCCAAGGTACTCTTTTACCATATAAATGGAAGGCAGTCAAGAGCATATGGGCTGAAAAATATTTAGCCTTCAGAATTGTCATCACTAGCTATGACATGAGACAGCACTTCATCTTCTGACCCAAGACGACTCTTTTTAGTGAAAAATAGGAAAGACTTTTATCCTGATTTAATATGAGATACCACAAAATTAGAAGCTGGTGCTGGCATTTTCACATCAGAAGAGTGGCTTCTGTAGGTTACTTCCAAATTCTCATGTAGACTGATAAACTAATAGTAAGAAAATCCCATGGCACGATGAGTCCTGTCATACAAATCTACCAGAAAATCTTTGCAGTCAGCAGAAAAGTAGAAAACTAAAATCAGCATTATTAGTAACTGAATGAAAGCAAGCACTCACATCTCTATTGAGACCTAAAAATGACCTGAAAATCTACAGGAAGAAAATTATCATGGTCCAAATAACTGCTTAACCCAGATGTACATCTACTTCCAGTAGGAAGAAAATACGCAAGTGCAAAAAAGAAGGACGGAAATTCTTACAGGATATGTAAAATACAATTCTGTATAGGAGCATCATTATTACCAAACATGAAATACAAAAGTAAACTTGAGTGCATAGGATGATACCATGCATAGAACATACTGTGAGAAACATTTGCTCACCTGGCATAAACTAGAAGGCAATTGTACATTTTATAAAGACATTCACTGAATGGTGAACAACTCTTAGTAGACCAATCCATCAGTCTAAGGAGAGCAATAACATTAAAGTTGCATACAGCTGAGCCTGCCCTCAGACCAACAAGAAGATTATTCAGTGCTTCATAAGGAAAGTCCAACTAATTTAACTAACATGCACTGGGCAAGCAGGTCTTGAATGTGCTCTCTCATCTCTAATATCTGCATTAAAATAAAAGCCTTGCTAGTTTCATAATTGTGCCTTAAACAAAATTCAAACGTGACAAGTGTTTAGCTTAGTGCTCTGTTTGTTCTACCTACACCAAAACATAGGATTGGCAACAGCCTCCTCCTACATACTCAGTTTCTCTGAGGAGTCCTTCCTATGCCCTGCTGCCACAGTATGCTAAGTACTTTCAAAATCAAACAAGGGCACATTGTGTGCACATTGGGGTATATTTAAATTCCAGCTGGAAGAAATCCCAACAACTCTGAGGACACAGGTTGCACCAATTGCTAGTTACAGCTGTGGCTGAAAATTATGCCATGAATGAAAGCACCCTACCGTAAAAGGACTAAAATGTTAACCATCTAAGGATGCAGGCTCATTCTTGGTTCAGTGTCAATACAAGCCTCACAGATGGAATACTTGCTGCCTTGCAAAGCTGTGCTTATCAAAAGAAAGTACCAACAGCTAATGCTTTCATAACATTCATAGATCATGTCAAAGACAACTACACAGCTAGCCTTTCTGATGGTGTTCTTTCTGTGCAGCAGTAAAGATTATAAGCAGCACCATGATATACCAAGCACAGCTAAGTCAGCAGCAAGCTTCATGAAAGTTTAATATAGCTTTACAGGAAGCCGAGCTCAATGTTTTTCTTTCTATTTGGATACACTTATGCTGTCTGCAGACATGCAATGCAACAGAAATGCCTTTGAGTACTCCTGCACCTTGAATAAATCTCTTTCTTACAGACTTAACTTGAAAGCATCATCTTAAAAGTAGCTATCAGGACATGCATCTACACTTCGACTCTATGTATGAGTAACATCAGTACTTTACAGCAAGCTCATTCTGAGGTTTTTGACAATCTGTTATTGCCAGATCCAGATAAAGAGAAAGCTCTTGAAAGTTCACTGCTTCAGGAACACTTATGCTTTCACCAGTCTACGCCACGAAGTTATAGTACAGGAGAAGACCCAGCAACACTTTACAGTGCTGAGTGTTGACATACATTCATGGCAAAAAAAGCATCTGTAAAGCTAAGCTTTTAAAAAAAACAGTGGGGAAAATATCAGTAAAAAAAGCTCCACTGTTCAGTCTTATGGTTTTGCTTATCTATAATCAGTTATATTACTGAGCAGAAGACAAAGATTGAACTAGATATGACATTAGGATTGCCACATTGTAAAGGTTCATATTTGAGTAGCAGCTACCACAATGCACGGCAAGTCTAAAGCTCAGTTCTGTTCAAGCTATTAAACAGCTAGCAAGTAATGACTAGTCTTCCTTCAGAGAAAAAGCAGCATTTCTCCTAACTGAAGTGACTAAGTTGGGTAGGCCTTTTATTAAATACTCACAAAACAAAGCGCACAGGAGATAAGGAACGGAAAGTTCTTGAGTTTTACTCCGGTACTTCAGCAAGCATAAATAAAATGGTAAGGAATTCCTCTCAAGTGTAACTAACCACTGTGCTGTATACAAATGACAGTGTGGTGCTTAAGTGAATCACATCTCCACATCATTCATTAACTTTGAACACATATGTAAGTATGGGCCTCAACCAATCTTTGAAGTTTGGGAAAAAAGATCTACATACCTTTTGTTGAATCCCATCCTAATGATTTATAAAGTGAAAGTCTTGCATCTGAAGAAAGCAAAAGGCAGCAACCTTTCTGTAGAGCGGTTAACCTGCTCTTAAGGCTAAGGGACACTTGCCCCAGAAACTCTTATTGAGCAGGAAATCCTTCAGGGAAGAACTGAGAACTCGTGAGCAAGTAGGTCAAAATGGACATTTAGGTGTGCTATATCCTTCATCAGGAAGCCAAGTAAACTTTAATCCTCTGGATTTATTCAAGTCATCTTTGGCGGATGTTATTTCTGTACCTTTTCCTTATATCCTGGCATTATTGGCCCTGGAGTTATTTCCACATTGACTGATTTTAAAAGATTTAAAGTGACATGTACATCATTGTGTTTCCCTAAATTTCCCAAGCATTTATATATGAGGTCTTCATTAATCCATGTCTGTACCGGGTGTCCCCTAGCATCAGGGTGCCATTGACATTTTTAAGCCTTTATAGTACCTGTTTTGTTTCTACTGTGAGACAAAAATAGTTTAACTGATCCTATGTAATCACGACAGGAGATTAATTAAAATGCCAAGATAGGAAACAATTTATTATAGAGAGAAGAAAAATTTCTCATCCAAAATATAGAAATCTGTACAACTTTGCCACAATCAATATACATGAACTGTACAAATTTACACCAGTTCATAATTTACCAAATAAAAGATGACTAACAAAGTTCACAAAATAGATGGTGGTTTGTGGAAAAGACTTTTACCCAATTAAGAACAAGGAAATTACAAACCAGACCTCCACTTTCTAAAAATAAGAAGTTTACTCAGTCTTAGAAAACTACAAGCTAGCAAATGTACAGATAGCTGGCTGGTGCTAACACCACAGTTCAGACAGTGTCTTTATAAGGTCTTTTTAAAGCCTGTTGCCATGGCAGATTCTGATCACTTGCTACTTTTGAGTCCAATGTAAAGATCTGACCATTTCCCCAGGTCACACTTACTGGTTTATCTTATGTACATTTATACATATTTGTAAGTGCTAGGTAAAAGTCTGAAAAATAAAATTTCCAGTACTATGGTGTTCATAATAGTAAGTCTTGTTACTGAGCTGCCAAAAATGCTAACAATTAATAAATGTAATAGTGCAAATTTACTCTGCAAAACCTACCGCAGAGAATCACTTTATAAATACAGATTGGGGTTGAAAATTGGTCTAGAAATTAAAGTAAGATGTCTTGGAGAAACTGACCCTTCCTAGATCTTCTTCACTCCCTAGCAAGTTGCAATCATTTTGACTCACAGGCTATTAAATCACTGAAAGGTACTGTCCAAACTATGGCACTGTCACTTTAAAGTATACCACTCTAACGTGTGCCAGATCTTCACAGCTGTGACATGGTTTAAATTCCATAATCCATCCCCAGAGGTGCCCACCCAAAGTAAAAACCAAATTTATCCATCCATTTTAAGGTGATCCATCCACAGACTATATCTTAACCTGATACAGTCATCATATTGTAGCTTTTGGAAGGGCTAGTTCTGCCCAAGAGAAGTTCCTCCTTACAGCTTATTCTGCTGTCTACCATCTGCATGTTGGTGTTATTTTGGCTACCTCCTGCTGGTGCAGCTTCATACAGCACACAGATGGAGCCATCCTCTCCAATACGATAAGACACTTCATAGGGGTCAACCCATAGAGTGAGTTCGCTGGGAAGAAGCTGGAACAGTTCCTGACTGCTCAATCCAATCCGCTGTGCTGCCTGTCCAATGAGAGGATCCATTTTATGGTTGATCCGGATACATCGGTAACCTGATCCCTTGCATGGCTTTTCTGGGAACCAGTGGTGTTTATAATGTTCTATAAAATAAAAAAAAAAAAAAAATTATCCTCCTTAATTCCCTGTTCAAAAGATGTACAGTGATCATTGCTCGCTTGCAACTTTCACACCTCCAGATGTTGGGAAAGCTGTTTTAGCACTGAGTGCCCTGAAAAATCATTATACCCTTTATTCTTGCTGATGATTTACATAACTGCAGCACCCCTTGGGTAACACTCGTGTACAAAGTTACCATTTCATGCTACTATACACAGAGAACAGTATTTGGCATCTAAAGGGAGTAAAATGCAATTTCCTAGCATTCACAGAAACAAACTAGAAGAAAAACTAGCAGAAAAACTCAAGGGCTTCAAATCTCCAGAACCAAGAAGTGAAAATGCACCTTTCCAGCCTCCTCTTGAGATCACACCCATGCTTAGATCCTCACATTCTAAGAACACCCAAAAATAAACAGGGAAGAAGCTGGGCAGCGTTCACCGACTGACTCAAGCCGTATTTCACCACTGCTCTTCCCAGCCTGTTTTCCAGGGCGAGACAGCAATGACTTCACTTACCTTAGGAGTGTTATCCCACCCAAAGTTCTCTTGGTCTGAGGCTACTTATAGGCACTATCAAGCGCACTGGGACACAAGCTCGGGATTACAAAACCCACAGGGCACCGAAGAAACCCTCGGTATTTGATCCTAAGCAGGGTTGTCAGGTGGCTACAAGATTTTCCAGAAGGGGAGCTGAGACTCATGGTCCACCGATTAGTTTTACTGACACAAAAACCCAGCAACTTCGGAGCATTTTTCCTTGTGTAAACTGCGCGGCTTGAGCCCTTGGAGCAGAGCCCATGTCCGGGCTGCTCGGAACGCTTTGTCTAAGGAGCCGTGTGGGGGGTGCTGAGCACCTTTTGTTTACAGCCCGCTCCTGCCTCCCCCACTCGAGGAAGCCGCTTCGGAACCTACCGGGGATCCCTCGAAGGGGGGAGCCGCTGCCACGGAGCCCCGCTCAGCCCCAGCCCCTCTTCCCCTTCCACCTGCCCCAGCCGCCCGCTGGGCGAGGCACTGCTTCGACCGGAGCTGCTGCCCGCACCCCGCCGTCCCGGGCGGGCGGGCGGCCCCACGGCGGAGATAGGTATCGCGGTTCCCCCCGCCCCGCGCCGCCTCACCTGCCAGCAGCTCCTGCAGGCTCTGGCTAAAGGTTTGCAGCTGCCGTTCGTTCATCAGCCCCTTGGTCCGCAAGAACTTGGAGATGAAGCCCACGGCCGCGGCGATCTCACGTATCATGCTGGCCCGGGTATACAGGGCGGGATGCATGGAGGCGGCGGCGGGCGGCAGCCAGCTCTCCGGGACGGCCGGCGCTGGGAACGGACGGGGCCCGGGGCGAGCGGCGCGAAGCGAGACGGGACGGGGACGGCACGGCTCTAACTGGGAGAGGATCGGACGGCGGAGCCAAGCTCACATCCCGGGGGCGGCAGCCTCCGCCTCCTCTTTCTTCGGCAGGGGGGCGGCGGCGGCGGCAGCAGCAGCGGCGGCCGCGGCAGCGCTCCCCGCATTTCCTGCAGTGAGACGCGAAGGGAGCACACCCGTGCACGCCGCTTCTTATAGACCCCGACAGACGGAAGTGGCGTCAGGGCGCCGTGGGCGCGCCGCCGCCAATCCGGCGATCGCACCATTGTGACGGCGTGCGGCGGGGCGGGGATGGCGAGGGGGGAGGGGAGGGAGTGACGTAATCGATTGTAAACAAATAGAGCCGGCGCGCGCGGAGGGGTGTTAGGGTTTGCGCGGAACTCGGCGCAGGGGAGTTGTGAGCCGCGCAAGTACCTCCGCGTGCGCGGAGTTTGAGCGCGCCCGCATTGCGGGGTCTGCCGCTAGGGCAGCGGTGGGGGGAGCGCTTGTGCCGTGTATTCCCGCGCAGGTCCCGCGTTAGAAGTGAGAGCAGCGCCCGTAATCCGCGCACCGGTGGGGCGAGAAAGATTAGAGGTGCTGCTGCGCGGAGCTGACGAGCGGAAGCGATGCCTGCTTGCGCGGGTGCGCAGCCAGGGGCGGCTGCCACGTTAGGGCGGCGAGGCGTGGGGGGCCGAGCGGCCGCTGTGTGCTGTATCTGGGGAAAGCTGAGCCACGTCAGCGGCGGGCGGGCAGCAGTTCCGCGCAGGCGGGTGAACTTCACTGCCCTGGAGCTGTGCTTGGCTCTACACTGGCGGCGGGCGGTGTGTGTGCGCGGTGAAACGTGCTCGTACCTGCCTCCCCAGTGGAACCAGCTGCGGCGGCGGTGCTCGAGGATCTGTTTGTTTAGCCCCACAGCCTTCGGAGGTGACGCGGCTTTCTCCCTTTTCCCGGAACGCTGCCGTGGGACCGCTCCTGCACCCCAGCACGCCGGGGGGACCCGATCGTGGCTGTGTCCTCACGCTTGTTCACCATGGCCGCAAGACCACGGTGACATGAGGGACTCCTCATGAGCAAAAGCCCTGCTTCTGGGCACTGGTGGGCCATCGTGCACCGTGGCAAGCATGGTGAAGGGTATGCCGGCCAGCCGGGGAAGGAGGTTCCTCCAGGCCACCGACCAAGCCTCAGCAGAGGTTCCCTGAGGACAACCCCAAAAATACAACTTTTAGTCTTCCATGCACCTCTTGCACGCTGCTCAACGGCATATTCTCCTTCTGGACTACACACCCGTTTTTTCGATCACTTGCCTTGAAAGGGGAAAACCCCTGAGTAGGCGGGAGGACTGATGTATGTTGCTCAACTAGCGATGGCCAATACGAGTGTAAAATCTAAAGCCTCCCAATGCCTTGTGTGTCTATTTGCAAAACCAAGGGGAGATAAAAGGAGCAGCAGAAGTATTTTTATTCTTTTCTCACTTTTTTTAAAAAAAAATATTTTTGTTGTTGAAAACACACAGTGTAGCTTCTTTGATACAAAACTCACTCTTCCACTAGGGTATATGCCCTGCCCCTGTGCAAAGCAGTAAATAAAATACAGCCAGATATTTACATGTACAGTTCTTCCAGTCAAAGATCAGAAACCAGACCATTAAAGGCACAATAATAGCACACAATTAAATCCTAAGATATCTTCATTAGTAAAAATAATTCTATAATGAAATATATAAAAATACAGTGTGAAATAATTTGAATGAAAGATGAAAGTACACCATGTTTTGCTTCTTGGTGTTGGAGCTTACCTGGAGTTTTGGCCTTCTCTCTGCACTCAGGAGCTATTCTGTGTGAGACTCAGCCTCCAAGGGCTCTCTCTTTGTTTATACACAGGAGAGATCTGCAAAACACCCTCAAAAGATAATCCTGAGAGTTTAAACTCGCAGCTTTACAGCATACTAAAAATGTTGGTGTGGGTTTCAGAGCAGGGTCTCATGCGTTTTGCCCCTACTAATCTCTGAATATTGCACTTGTGATCATGAGCTGTCCGTCTGTCCTGTGAGAAGGGAGGAGCTGGTAATCTGGCTCCTTCTTTTGCTGCTCTGTAAGTGCCAGCTGTCTGTCCAACCTTACCAGTGTTCTGCTGTGTGTGTGAGAGAGATACCCAGAGCTGCCATTTCTGCTCTGTTCATAGGTTGGATTTTTTAATGTTTTTTCATTTGCTTGTTTGTTTTAAAGCGAGGCCATCCAGGTGTTTCCCCTATCTCCTGCAAAGTCAATAAATCAAAAGCACTTTAGCAATCAAGATAGTTCCTGTTGCTTCATCAGTAACAGGATGTATTAAAAGGGTCTTGTCTATGGAAAGGGTAAATGGCTGTGTAGTCTACTAGGAAGGAATGAACTACCTCGGTGTTTTGCCTGTGCGGCCATCAAGCAGTTTAAGTGTAACATCGAGGGGAAGGACACTGTGAGATGCCTGCCAGCAGCATCCCATCCCTGCCTGTAGGAGGGAACAAGGTATCAGGAGTTGCTGATGCAGAGAACTATCTTGTTTTCCCAGTTTAGGCAAGTCCGCCTCCATCTCAGACCTATGGTGGGATAACAAAGGAGCTGCTGCCATTTCCTGCCTGTGAAATGCTAACAAAGATCCTCATCTGTAAAGTATGCAGGCTCTTAGCAACAATGATGACTTTGGCATACAGCTCATGGTATCAAGGAAAGTCAACTTTCCTTGAAAGGTCTTCAGTGGAGAACATCAGAGAAACTGGCCATACCTTAGCCCATTGATGGTTTGTACCTTAACCTAATGGCAGTATGTCAGTGTGTTTCACTGATCCAGTATTTTGCTCCAGACTTCTTCAGCATGTGTATATTTTGGGATATGGGAAGTAGTAGCCAGGTCCCAGCTGTCTATCCTGCCTCTGCAGCTCCAGACACAGAGGAGGCAGTTTGGCTGGTCAGTAGTGCAAGATGCTCACCGATACCTTAACAGCAGGGTGCTGAAGATAAATGTAAAGATTTAACAACTGCCTTATTCAGCCCATCTGATACTTTAAATGAAACAGAGGCCCAAGAGAAAGAAAATAAAGAAAAAAGAGTATGCGATGATGTAATTAAAGACTTGATCACAATGAATATGCACAGAAAGGTTGAATTAAGGTTGTACTGGCAACCCAGCCTCTGATATTTCCTAACTTTCAAGCAACACAGTGCAACCTTTACAACACTCCTTTCATGTTGTTTTGGCAGGAACTGTTTCTTGCCATTGGTTTGGATAGAGCCTAGCACTTTGTGAATTCTGTCATAATGGAAATAAGTAATAGAAGTGCAACTACTTTTATCTGCGCCACACACACATACACACCCTGCACCTATTGCAACATGCTCTTTTTCCCAGCTTTTTCAGAAGGAAGCTACTGAGTGTTCTTTATGTAAGTGGGAAGATTCAAGAGTTCAAAAAAGAAGAATTATTTGATTTAAAAAAAAAAATGTTCTAGTCTTAGAGGCTGAATTAGTATATATTTGTTTATGAAAATAAATATACTACATGTACAGCATGTTTTGAGGGGTTTTTTTCCTGTTTGGGAAATTATTCCTGACAGAACAAAGAAATGCATGAAAGTCTGAAAGTGTTACAGGCTCGTTCTGTGGTGTCTTATTAAAAGCCTTTCAGTGTAGAAAAGTGCTAGGTCTGTTCTCTTCCTATTTCACTGTCAGTTCTAGCTAGGCTTTGCACTGTTTGGCATTGACCTAAACGAAGTAACAGTTGAGAAACAATTGGTATTTGTTTCCAAAAAGCTGTATATGTTCCTTAGATTGCCATAAGCTTTCTCTCACCAGTTAGATGAAGAGTACTGTTTGCAATACATAAAATACAGCAACAGTCCATTTTATGTATAGAGTTTAGTGTAGGCTAATGTTATTAAGATGCCACATTATTTTTGTCATTTAGCAGACATTTGAAACTGCAAGAGGTTGCTTCTTTATTTTTTGTTTCTGCAGAGGAAAGCTAAGCCTGGGATGCAAGAAACATGTATTAATGTTTAGCTCCCTTCAATCTTTGCTCTGAATATGTAGTTACAGCTGTAGCAACATGAAGTTGCTATTCCAGGTGGCAGATGTTACCCAGAGAGTCCATAGCCATCCCTTAAGATGAAGACAGAAGCAGTTAGCCACCATCCCTGCGAGGTGAGGGCCCTTAGGTTCCTTTCAAGGGGTATCCTTGAAGCTTTGAGAGTAGGTTGTCGTTATATTGTGTTGCCACAAGAAATGTTTGCACCCAAGCTCAGATTCAGACCCAGGCTTAGAATTGTCTTATGGATCTAGCCCACATGTAAAGTGGCAGTCTGCAGCAGAAGCAGGGATAAGGGCTTTTATTGTAAGCTCTGATTGTAAGACTTTCTCTCAACCCAGAATTACGACATTGAAAGTAACCGCAGTGTTGTAGCAATGTTTTATCCTGAAAAAGTGTGGGGGTGAAGAAGTCAGTCACCTATTCTTGCAAAATGGAGAAGTAATGCTTCTGAAAGCATAACATAGACTAGTATGAGTCAGAGAAAGGGCAAAAGTCTGATCTGTGATCATAGTGGGAACCCCCATCTTCCTCAGCATGCTCACTCATACACAAACACACACATGCACACACTCTACAGTTATAGATTGGTCTATCAGGCAATGAATTCCTTAAACCATTTATCACACAAGTAGAGTCCTGTGTAAGCAAGTGGAACAAATCCCAGAGTCCCATTCTGTGGTCCAGCAAAGGTTGAGCAAACATCTTTTCCACTGCAGGAAGCTTGAGGGGGATGGAAAGACTCAGAGACAAGGGGAAGCTGTCAGCAAAAGTAATTTCAGGAAAAACCAACTCATGACATCCTAAAATGACAAAACTCTGCTGCACTTATTCCATAGAGAAAAAGGCTTGCTCTGTGGACCACGTACAGAGAAGATGCTCCTTATGGCATGAGCCTCAGGTGGCAAAAATCAGAATCTGTCCAGAACAGATTGAACAGAAGGCTTTTCCTATGCTATTGCTTTGATTTCAGCAAACAGCATGCGACAGCATGCACATGTAGCAGATAAAAAGCAAATTCAGAAAATAGTATTCTGTTTTTGTTATAAAGATGATGTGGGGTTTTTTTTCCAAGTGGGATAGTAGCAGGTGTGGCAGCACATGGGGCGCTTGTTTTTAACAAAACAATCATAGTTCAGATCCAGTAACAACAAAAATTTAAGAAGACAATAGAAGAAGATATTTGAAAGCTTGTCAGTAGAGAGCTCCTGACAACACAGTTCTACATAACCCTTACTGCACAGCCAATTTTTTCATTTGTATGCTCTTATGAATAAAACAGGAGAGGCTAGTATAGATGAGATAAACAATCAGACATTGAAATCCTGCATGGGAAAGTTATTAACAATAATATTAAACTGAAAGGAGCTTTAAAGTGGAAAGAATGATTTAACCATTTGTTGTCAGGCTCTGCAATCAAATGTTGTAATCTCAAATTCCAGATTTTTACCTCTTTGGCAGTTTTTCATAGCACAGTTGGGATGGGAAGGGTGATAAAAGAGGTTTAGAGTTCTGTGTTTCCCAGCGTTTTCCTTTCTGGCCTATGGTATAGATTTAGGAAGGCCTGAAATAATTTCAGAACTCCCCTTTCCATTGTGGCTGTATATGGGCTCTTGCACTTACTGGTGATCTTGAAGGTCTTTTCCAACTTGGTTGATTCCATGACTCCATGGCTGCCAGAACAGCCTGCCTCAGTCAGAGTGGCTGTTGGGCCCCCCGTGGTCAAGCAGAGAGAGCCAACAGAGGCAACCTGAATGAAAAAGAATATCCTTACATCCCTTAGGCATTTCAGGGATTCTTCATGATGCTGAAGCAGCTTAAAGAATCTGGGGGAGGAAGGCCTAACATTTGTTCCCATGTTTAATTCCACATTAAGTGGTGTTCTTGAAGGGGTGATTTCTAGGTTTGAAGGCAATAGTTCCCTTCACAGGGGTCACAGCAATAACAAGTGGTGTTCTCAGCTCAACAACAAGTTGGTTTCTTCTGGTGTTTATGTTAGTAGTTGAGGAGGCATGAAATCAGCAGCAGGGAAACAAAATTACATCTAGAACAAGCTTATTAGCTACTGCGTTAAGGACAGCAAAAATCAGTATGGGTTTATAGTGTGGCCTTCTGCATAATGTTTGTCCACAGAATAAGCATCTAAACATCTGATCCATCTAAATACACATCTAAATACATCTTTTTATGAAGATAGGCTCCAGTACAGAGCTTCATATATTGAAGAGTCCATCAGCCTGACTATATTAGCCAAAACACAGGAATTCTCATCAAAATAATGAAAGATTTTAAGAAATCACTATGTTGGTCCTGCAAGTGGTATTTTTTCCCTTCGTATTTGCTGATTATGTACTTTGATGAGCAACCTGGTCTAATGCAAGATGTCGCTGCTCATGGCAGGGGGCTTGGAAACAGATGATCTTAAGGTCCTTTCCAACCCAAAACATTCTATGATTCTGTGATGTAGTTAAAAAAAAAACTAAAAAAGTTTTTAAAGAAAAACTTTAAAATATCTGAGGAAAAAAAACCAAATAAAAAAAAAAACCACCAAAAACCACCTTTCGTTTAACTTCCAGTTATGTCATAAAATTCTCTTAAGCAGTTTAATTTACTTTTGTGATCTGGAAACCAGGTACACTTTAAAATGGATAGAGTCTTTGGACCTGGTATTAAAAAATAGCTACACACCTTCAGCAAAGCTCCCTGTCTCAAAAATATCTCAAAACAGCAAAACACGGAGACATGGTGATGGTAACACTGGGGATTTTAGGCTAGACTTGCACAGACTACAAAGGGTCTTGCCCACTATTCACTTATTAAGACAGAAGAATCAGTAAAACACTGACTGTAGTATGTAGGTAGACACGCACCTGCCACACAAATTTATAATATCCATCTGCCAAAGCTGGACATGATGGTTTTGGGTGTAAATCAGGTGCTCTTATTCATGCTTCATGCAGTGCAGGGTCTGACTTTGGAGGACAAGTGATTTTAGATTAGCTGTTTTCTATTCTTTCGCTGTGGTTTGTCACATCTAAATGCTGCATATCAACATAATGAATACACTCGTGTAAAAACAGGCACCTACCATTTTATTTTTCATTTTTCCTAACCAACATTTACCACAACTTACTCTCCCATTGTCATTTGTAGTCATGGCACTGCTCCTATTACAGCTTTTTTCTTCTCCTTCCAATGGTATTAACTTGAACATTTTAATCAGACAAAAATTTAGCCAGTAAATTCTCGGGACAAAATTAATATAATTAGCTCTCTAGAACAGATTTGGCAGGCTGAGGGAACATCACACTGAGAGTCTATATATTACCTCCTTTTGAGTACTCGTAGATTTTCTGGATATAATCAGGTAGGGGAAAAAAATCACAGATACACAGTTCCTACTTAATTGTGTGGCTGTATATATATTGCTGTTTAACTACATTTATGTGTGAACACTTCAAACATGCTGTGTGAAAATATAGGCATTCATCCCTTTAACGGGATTGTATTGCATGTTGCATGCCTAAAATTAATCGGCTTTGGCCGGTCCCTGTGCAACTTGAACTCTTTCCCCAGAAGCAATGAACACTCACTAACTTCCTTTCCTAAATTCACTCATGTGAGTAATCTCCCTGACTTCGATGAGATTATCCATATAATTGCAAATCAACAGGATCATGATTTTAGGGCATATATATCCCAAGACTTTGCATCTCAGAGCTCCCACCGAATGCTTTTTCTCCTTTCTGAAAGATGTGCCATAAACTGAGGAACCAGCTTTTAAATTGCCAATTCCTNCTTTCCATGCTATTAAAAGCAAAATAATAGCAATTTAATATTAAAAAGAGTAAGATAAATGACTGGAGCTGTTCCTCAGGAGTTTGAAACCTTTGTTCTGTGACTCAGGATGGCTCAGACAACAGGAATGGGATCTGAAAAGCTTTAAAAAAAAAAAAAAAAAAAAAAGGAAAAAAGTTTTAATGGTACTGTTTTTGCAGGACATGAGCTATCTGATTGCTAATACAAATACGAGCATGCTTGATAGCACTAGGAAAGGGGGAAGAGGGGTCTACATACAAGCAGAGGGAGTAGGCTACTTTTATCTCACAGAAAAATCATTTATTTTCCTCCATTGTTTTTAAAGAACATCAGAAAAGACTAAAGACAGCAGAAACAGGCACCTCTATAAAATTAGGCCATTAGTTCTGATTAACCAGATGTCTCAAACAGGCCTGCGATGAAAAACAAGAAAAGCACAGCTTTTTAATAATAATAATAAAAAAAGCGATGCATAGCATTTATGAATCTAAAAAAGCACAGCCTTGTGATCTAAGTCTGTTCGTCTTATGCTTCCAACATCACCTTCAAACAGTGACCATTTTCCCCTCTGATGCATTTCCAGACACAGAGGAACAAAAAGCTGCTTGATACCTCTCTTTACAATAGAAAGATGTGCCGTGCCTGCCTGTGTGGGAGGAGCCACTCGATTCTTTCATGCAGTGCTGGGTACACATGCTTTGAGCGGCATTAAGTGTTCCTGGGAGCAGGGAACAGAGTGTTCCAGCAGGCAAAGATAGAAAGCCATTTTCTTCACAACTACGCAATGCATTAATACAAGATCCCAAGCTTGCAGAGGATGAACCTACTGCTACAGAACTTTTTCTTTCCGTTTTTGCATCTCAATTAACTTTTAAATTATTTAAAAGGACACTCTGATTTTCTTCAAACATGATTTATTTTGTTTTAAATTCACTGCTTGAGGAAAGCCTGCTTATAAAAAAAAAATGCATGAGAGGTATAGCGGTAGCATAAAGCATCCCTTAAAGATCTTCATAAGATGTCTTTGTGACATTTTCTTCACCTTGGGGTATTGTGCCCCACAACTCAGCAGTCAGTGGAGAAGGAGAAAGCAGAAATTCGTATGAGCTATCAAGGGAGAAGGGAGAGCTAAAGCCGTGCACACCTAGTCTATGGAACAGGAACATGGCTCATCAGCTGTGTCAGCCCTACACATAACACATCCTTGCAGCCAGCTCAGTCCCTGAAACGGTGCTACTTCATACCAAGAAACCAACATGCGCAACGCCGAGGCAGGGAAATGTCTACAGTGCATTCCTTTCCTCCGTGTAGACGTGCCTTCATTGTTTCCACTCAGTTTTGTTACCCTGGAGCTGTAGGGTATTTCCTATAGTCATCTCCTCCCACCAGCTCAGACGTTGAGTCTCAGCTAACTATCAGGCAGAGTGGTTTCAGTAGAGCCATGCCAGAGTTGGTGCTGCCAGCACCCAAACACTTGTTTCACATAAATAAAATTAAAAAAGCAAACCCTAATAACAACAAAAAACTTTTCTAATTCCTCCCCCTCTTCCCTTCCACACACTCCCCCCCAGAAAATTCCAGATCTGTTCAAAGCTCCTTTCAAGTGTTGAGTGCATACCCCCTCAATTTTCTATATTGATAACAGAGTATAAACACATTACTGAGGATCTCCAGGAGTTATCATAAGAGACTTCCTTCAGTTGCTACAGTCCTAGAGGAAATGATCTGGCCATCAGTTATGCAATTTCCTACTTTATATCAAAGGTAAATTCAGTAGTTTATATAAAGATGGCTTAGTAATAGCTGATATTTCCTGAACACATCTTTTTTATTTTTAAAGTAGTGGAATGTACAGTAAGAAATAGTGATGGAAATCTGGATTTCCCATGTACATATCTTAAATTGCTAGGCTACTGCAGTGATTTCAACACAAAACAGACAATCTTAGAATGATGAACCAAACCTTACTTCTCTGCTGTGTTGATTTAACCTCACTATTTCAGTCAATGGCCAAAACCATGACAAGGTAACCTTCAGTTGCTTGAGATTTGAAGAGTAATTACAACCCTCAGAAGGGCACAAACAGCTATGAGGGCTCAAAACCTTGAGGAGCTTTGATGATGTGAAGAATCCCAGTTTCTTGGGGTTCAGATGGAAAGTTCGCCTTTTGTCATCTTATGGTGCATTTGATAACTATGGATCTCATTTCATTTTTAATCTGATAATCTCAAATCACTTTGACCCTGTGTTTGTAAGTGCCAGAAGCATTCTTTACTTCCCCCACTCCAGCTATAAAGCAGAAATGCTTATGTCATCAGTGGAAAAAAGGCAATAGCAGTTTTACTATTACTGATAAGGGTAAACACTCTCCTTTGTGAAGACGGAGACATAAAGGATTACCTGTAGTAAATAAAGGTATGGATGGTCACATAAAAATGCAATAGTGTTGCTCATTAACTCCAAAGATTGGAGATCAAGCAGGTGTTTAATGGAGGGTGGAGGAGACTTTACATGTACTCATTTCTGAAGCAAATGAAACAAAGACACTGGAATATTTTTTGTATGTATATAACTGCCATGACTCCTCTCCAAGTACTTTTATAGTTATCATTACTAAATTCTTCATTGATTATATATCAGTCACACTAATTCCTTGGAAAGAAGGTGATCAGCCTATTTATCCACACATTCTTCTTATGGAAGAGTAAGGTCAACACAATTGTGCACTGATGTCAGCTGCTCGCCAGTGCATACACTTCCCGAATTCAACAGGCTTTCTTCTGATGTCAGAATAATCTTGCCATGGACTTCTGTGGAAATAGGGCAAAGTTTTTACAAAATTTTTCTCTTGTGCTGAATGATTTAGAACCCTTTCCTTTAAAATTTACCAAGGCAATTTTCTTTTCCTTCACCTGGCTTTTGACCTGACTGACATTCACACTTGTTTTCCTCAGTTTTAACTATCAAAGCCTTAAAAAGTTGGAAAATAGCTGAGTTCTTTTTCACCAATAGCAGAGTATGAGATCAGGCACTGTGAAAAGAGAGAGTCCAAAGGATGCTTATTAGGAATTATAGACCTTAAGAACATAGCATCTAGCCCTGAGTCCTAGGACCGGAGAACTTTGGTTACTCCATGCACATGGCAAATGGGTTTAAAAGCTATCAATCAAAAATGCTGGAATACTGAAGGGCCACTTCAAAGGGAGTTAGGCGTATATAATACTGTAACAGGTGTACACTATTTCTAAGATGGCTGAATGAACTGTTTCTCTCATGCAAATGAAGCAACACAAACAGCAATGACTGTCACCCATTTGCTAATTTGAATTATTTGAATCCCTCTGCGACCACTAAAAGAACTAAAACTTACTTGTCGTGGTTTAAACTCAGCCAGCCACGCAGTCTCTCTCTCACTTCCACCATTCCCCTTCTCCACCCCCACCCCCAACCTCTTGCTCCTGAAGGGATGGGGAGGAGAACTGAAAGAATGTAACTCCCACGGGTTGAGATAAGAGCAGTCCAGTAACTAAGGTATAACACAAACCGCTGCTGCTGCCACCAATAATAATAATGACAATGGAAATGACAAAGGAAGAGAATACAACCACTCACTACCCACCGACTGATACCAGACTGACCAAGCAGTGGAATACCTCTTTGGCTAGTTTGGGTCAGGTGCCCTGTTTCTGCTTCCTCCCAGCTTCCCCTCCTCCCTGGCAGAGCAGGAGACTCAGAAAGTCCTTGGTCAGAGTAAACATTACTGAGCAGCAACTAAAAACATTGGTGTTATCAGCGCTGTTCCCAAGCTGAAAGTCAAAACCACAGCACTGCACCAGCTACTGAGAAGGAGAAAAGTGACTGCTACTGCTGAACCCAGGACACCATTTTCTAAAAAATGATGAATTACTGCACAGATAAACCACAGTTCAATGGACACTTTCCTGAACAAGTCATTCACAATAAAGTCCTAACTCAAAAGAGGAATGAACCCGTTTTGACTTTCAGTTTCATGTGCACACGTTGAGGAGAATTGAGTATATCTCCTGAAAAAAAATTTAAAGTTTAAGCACTCTTCAACTTGCCAGGACAGAAAACGAAGACGTAACTGTATAACTTCATGTAGTGGAGCAATTCAGGTTTATTTAGGTATGTACCAAAACAGTCAGCCCTTTTCTGTTCTTGTGCAGGCTCTCCCATACCCCCTCTGCATGTCCCCGGCTGTAGCTGGTTTCCCACAAAGATGAAAGGACATTGGGTTCTCTACCCCACTGCCTCTGGATGATCTGCAGAGGGCTTGGTTAATAGCAGCCTTCCAGTATCTGAAGGGGGCCTATAGGGATGCTGGGGAGGAACTCTTCATTAGGGACTGTAGTGACACGACAAGGAGTAATGGGTTAAAACTTAAACAGGGGAGATTTAGATTTGGATATGAGGAAGAAATTCTTTCCTGTTAGGGTGGTGATGCTGGAATGGGTTGGCCAGGGAGGTTGTGAGTGCTCCATCCCTGGCAGTGCTCAAGGCCAGATTGAGCNGGATATGAGGAAGAAATTCTTTCCTGTTAGGGTGGTGATGCTGGAATGGGTTGGCCAGGGAGGTTGTGAGTGCTCCATCCCTGGCAGTGCTCAAGGCCAGATTGGATGAAGCCTTGGGTGACATGGTTTAGTGTGAGGTGTCCCTGCCTATGGCAGGGGGGTTGGAACTAGATGATCTTAAGGTCCTTTCCAACCCTATTTTATGATTCTATGATTCTAAGCTGCATCCACAGGCATGCCTAGAAAGAACAGCCAGGGCAGAAGAGTCTTTTTGTTCTATAGGATTCCCGTTTAACTCCTGATTGATTGACACTTCTTTTGCCTGTTCTGCATCTCCTCACCCTAAATTACAGCCTGTGGCCATGCTCACAAGGCCACACAGTAGCTGTGTCTGTGTGCTGTGGCACAAGAGAAGCAAATTTAGAGAGTGAAACTTTTGATGCTGAGGACCCAAAACTCAATATACATCTTCTGGAACCTGGTCCTGAGGGCTGTATGTGACCACCCTATCCCAGTCCCATGAGCTCTGTGTGTGTTAATGGATGCAGCCCATTAGGTACATGGTCCTTCACAAGGATGACATACATCAGGCTACTTTAATGCCGTCAGCATGGAGGAAAGCATTGTTGCAGTGGTAGCTGATAACACATCTAAATATACCAGTGACTTAGGCTACCCTGCATAGATTAAAGTCACAGCTCTGTATCTCCCATCTGAGGCACAACCGTTGGCCTCATGACAGCACAAACATGAACTGTGTGACCTGTTTTTCCAAACTGTTTTTTTTGAGCACACTTTAAATATATGGGGTAGGATGCCTTCCTTAAACGCCAGAAATTGTACTAGGGTGGAGCAGGCTACATGATTAGGAGGTCATCTCCTTAATGTTTTAGATGCATGTGAGTTTTCTGCCAAAACCAAACAAAACCCGAGAATAAGCCAAAACAAAACAAATCAAAACCACTAAACCCTGTGTACAACAAAAGCTTTAAGCAAAAGCAAAAGCTCAAGTTCAGGCATTTCTTTTTGTCACCACTACAGCAACAATGAATGATATACCCTGTTTTGTTAATGCCACCTCTTCTTCTTTAGGGGCCTCTGTTATCTGTCTTACACAAGTCAGGGGACAGAAATGGATACTGTGATCCTGAACAAGCTGTTCTAATTGCCTGTCTGTCCAGAGGCTGAATTTAAGACATTGCTGCCTACCTTGGCAAACAGGACTCCCTTTGCTCTCCCTCAGAAATCCCCAATATAATTATAGAAGATTCAATTCTTCTTGTATTTTTCCCTAGGCAATGACCTGCTTTGCTTGTATGGGAAAATCAACCCTGATTTTATCATCCAGAGGATAACAAAGTTGCCTTATCCTTTTCAAATAAATACAACTGGGAATTGCAAGAACACAAAAAAAAAAAAAAAAAAA
>NDXB01008582.1:66243-125385 GCA_002631895.1 Agapornis roseicollis | reverse complement strand
AAAAAAAAAAAAAAAAGAAGAAAAAAAAAGAAAAGAAAAAAAAAGAAAAGAAAAGAAAAGAAAAGAAAAGAAAAGAAAAGAAAAGAAAAGAAAAGAAAAGAAAGCAGCAAGTATTAAATGCTTTTTGAACTGTGCAGCCATATGAGATTAAGCCTTTCCCACCCCCTGCATAATGCTACTCACATTATGCTTCTGGAAACCTGTCCAGGTGTGCTTCCCACTGCCTGGAATCACGGGGTTGGTGGAGACAGGATCTGAAACTGCTGACATTGGCTTTCAATAGACTTCTTATTTCTAAGTAACTATTCTGCAAGCGTGTGATTTTTTGGCACTACCTTAACTATTGTGGCATTGCCCCGAAGGACAGACTAACCCAGTTTAAGTGTATTTAATAGTGCAAAGCTCTATAGCCTGTCTAGTAGGACTTTAACCAGGGCTTTGTAAATGATTTCAAAACCAAGTTACAAACCAAAGTGAATTTTTTTTTTGTTATTTTTTTTAATAATAAAGGCTGTTTTTCAGGTTTTTGTTTCTGCAAAGTGCACAGGTTTACCTAACTGTAAGCATATTTGTGAAAGCATCAGATTTATTTTTTGCTTTTGAATCAGAACATAGATTAATGTTTTAAGAAAGTTTTCTACATTGAGCTTGCTCAATATGCATGCAGCCAGGAGGAAAACAGACCTACTGACTGACCTTCCCTCCCTCCTACCCAGACACACAGAAACTCTTATACTAGAGGCACGTCTAGTAAATGCTGTTTCATGGGGAGTTAATTTTGACTTCTTTAATTTATATCCAGTACAGTTGTTGTGTTTTATGTCAATGGCCATGTACTACTGGACAGGAGATCCAAATCTTTAATAGAAAATACTTTAGTTGTGTTATTAGTAAAGTACTTGGTTGTTAATTTCTGTACTAATAATGAAACATACTGTAAGTACATCCATTAGTCTGGCTATGTTTAACACAGTAAGAAAAATTATTATCTTCAGGAAGCAAAGAGTTCTGAAATTATTCAACATGGAGACAAGTTACTCAAATAGAGTTGTTCAAAGGTTTCATAACAAAGCCATGCCCAGTTTGGAATTTATTGCACTTAACTGGGCTTGCTGTAAGGTCCATATGCTTCTTTCAAAGATTTTACACTGGATTTTATCTATGCTTCTTGTGAGCCATTTCATAACCAAGTGATAGGAAAACTGGCTTTGCAGTCTAAGCAAAATTTACTGATTTTGAAAAATGATGAGATCAAGACTCTGAAAATTGACCCAGGGTCAGGCTCCAATACAGAACATTAAGACCCAACATACTGCTTTTTGCTGGATCTTTATTTCCCTTCTTTCCTCTTCCTGTTCAATCATAGAAGCAGAATGTTTTGGGTTGGAATGGACCTTAAGGACCATCTAGTTTAAACTCCCCTGCCATGGGCAAGGACAACTTCCACTAGTGGAAGTGGCCTTGAATACTGCCAGAGATGGGGCATTCACCACTTCCCTGGGCAACCTGTTCCAGTGAGGGACAGATAGAAAGTGACATTAGCAGCTAAGTTAAAGCCATTAAATATTGTGTCTGCCACAGTAATTTTTTTTCAGAAGATTTTGTTCTGGTGGTAATGTTGCTCCAAGTCCCATATTAATACTGCATTTTTGTTTCACATCTGGTGAGGGGACAATGAGGTAACCCTGAATGATATACAAACACAAGTTCAGATTTACCCACCACTGTCTTCTTTGCTCATCAGTATTCTTTGAAACAGGAAAGGTTTTTTCTTTGTTAGCACATTGGTCTACAAAAACATAAGAATGGATCAATATAGCCATTATTGGTTTTACAGAAAAAGCTCAGAAAAATGTATGAAATTGTCCTGATGCAAGATATGACCAAAATTTTGTTTTTCTCAATTGATTGATGTTCTATGTCTTCTTTGACTGGGACTTCTAAGGACAATGTTAGAAATCTACTTGAAGCCACTTCAAATGTAAAATGGACTAGGCCAGTAAGTCAGGGAAAATATAACTTTTCTCCTTGTAGACTCACCTTTGATGTAATAATATTGGCCTAAGTAAAGCCCTGACAATTTGAAGTGTTTCTCTTGCTAAGTGAGTATGAAGTCTTTGCCTTCATGTTCAAAAACAACCAAGTTTTAATTGTGCTATCAGAACTCTGGTGTTTGAGAGACTCTCAAATACTTGCTGATGATTCTGGAGACAATAAATTAGATGATTCTATGTTTTCCCAGTATATTTTGATTTTTAAGGGAGAACCAGTCCTCAGGAAACAGGCGTCTAGACTAAGGAAACAACATTAAGTGGCAGACTGTCTGACAAAGCAGATAGCAGAAGCATAGTCTCATGCAGGCATCAGACAGAGCTTCACAAAATCCTAATTTTTCCCCATCAGCAAGATACTACTTATGTCAGGAGACAGACAACAGAAAGGTGGTACGTAGGTGGAAAGTGGGTCATTCAGAGGTGAAGGAGCAAAAGAGGTTAGCTGCTGTTGCTGCTTGAAGATAAGATTATCTGAAGTCTTGCATTTTCAGTTGTTTATAGATACATCTTACTATTTGGTTCAAATATTTACTAGACCCCATCAAATAATCAAGTGAGATTTATTATTGTTTTTTCCTATCATTTTATATGATGGGAGCTAGGAGCAGTTCAGGAGTTTGTCCAGTTTTGGTAGCAGAGCACATTTTGTCTTGCATGCAGCCTGACTTTGACCCTGGCTAGCAGGGAAGCACAGCACATTGCCAGAGCTGCAGATGACTCTATCACCTTAGCTGTGAACCCTGTAGAGGAAAATAAAGAAATAAATAAAAAGCTCCTGAATTGCATAGAACGTTTCAACCCCCACACTCCAGTTAGTCTTCAGTGTACTGAAACAACCAGCTTTATCTAGTAATAGAGAGCAACTTGTAAGATAGCCAGTGAGGAACACAAGCACATTTAAAGCATTTGCTTCAGTTTGCAAAGGAATACTTCTCCACTTCAAGTCTTTAAAGGAAATATTTATGGGTTATGGCTGCAAATGGGTTGCACACTTAAAAGGATTTCTTAAAATAACAAGGGGGAAGCAGTTGTTAAATTGATTCATCATTAATGAAGAGGGCCCTGGAAATAAAAGTGTTTGCCAAACAAATAATTAAAAAAAAAGAAAAAAAAAAAAGTGAAACTGTTTCTAAAACATGGACTATTTCTTGTTTAAAACTAGCTGATTAAAGAGACGACAAGCTGTATGAGAGCATCCCAGCTACAATACTACAAAATTCATGGGGAAGAGTAAATCCTTACTTTGCTGAGTACTGGAGGATGCACATCAGCAGCTCATGTGAGCACTTCTTGTTTAATTTCCATTCCTACAGGTGTCCAGAGCATTGTTCCCATGTCAGCTGCCAGAAAGAGCTGAAAACACCCCAAACAATTCTGTGAGCACCTATTTCTGCATAAACACAAACCTCCCACATGTGCTCACCAGGCAGGTGCATGCCTGCCTGTGCACGCAGC
This sequence comes from Agapornis roseicollis, assembly GCA_002631895.1. Taxonomy (NCBI): domain Eukaryota; kingdom Metazoa; phylum Chordata; class Aves; order Psittaciformes; family Psittacidae; genus Agapornis; species Agapornis roseicollis. The sequence goes on along the minus strand of NDXB01008582.1, from coordinate 121,876 downwards.
CGTATTTGGTTTATCATCACAAAACAGCTCATGATAGCGTAAGGGGTGAGGTGTGGATCTGGCACCTCGGGTACCCAAACAAGGGCTCCTTTCTGTGTAGCCTTTCAGGCAGCAGAGCCATACAGCTGCCATTTTAAGGGCAGCAGCCCTGTGCAAACACCTGGGTAAAAATATTGCATACCCTGGGCATTAGTCACGGCACGTCATGGACTAGTATGTGTTCTACACAAATAGCATGGAAGTCAACAAACATAAAAACCCTGTCAGTTGGTCTCAAGTGAAAGTATCCTAACAGGAAGATGCATTTACCAGGGATGGCTGCCAATCCTCATCTGGCCTCCTAGGGCAGCGCTACCTGCCATTGCCAAATCTATTTCTGAGCAGACCTATGGGAAAAGCTGTTCCCAAAGCCACACATGCCCTCCAGCTCCAACCTGACCCTGAGTCTGCTTGGGTAGAGTTATGGGCCACACACAGGGAATTGCCTCAAGAAATTCCCACGGGGCCAGATCAAAGAAGGGGATGTCTGCACTCAGTTTTCCCCATATTGTTCATTGTGCAGAGGAAGCATCATGCAATCACCACCTTCACTCTGAACAGTTTTTTTCCTGCTTTCTTCTCAGTCCTATCAGGACTACTCTATGCCCTTTCCAACACGCACCACTTAATCTTTCATGAACAAATCCACACCAAAAGAAACATTTATTTCTTACAGGGTTGATAAAGTCTTCCAGCTTTACTTCGTACTCTGTTGCAAATCAGCCATCCCCAAAGACCTTGGACAGAAAAGTGCATACCCAAGGGATACATTGCCACCTTTTATTGGTGCAGGGTATTTACTAGCTTAGATTTCTCCTGAGAAATGTAAAAAAGGTACAAGCCAGGAACATAAATTAGTTTATAAATGACAATTTCTTAAAAGTAGTGAGACATTGGAATCCTTTTACTAGCCTTCATGACTCATATCTAAACAGGCTGATAAAGTGCTTCATCCTTCAGGAGAGTGTCATGTTTAAATATGCTGCTGCTATCACATTTCCAGCCCCAGAGCAGTCAGTCCAATGGCTTTTCTTATCCCAAGAGGCACCACCCATCCAGACAAGGAGCAATGCAAGTTCCTTCACACTTGCAGGTTTGACAGTAAGTGAGCTAACACTGCAAGGTGAATGGATAAAAATTAATCAGAAGAATGGCCTTTACAGCTGCTCTAGGTGATGGCAGGGGTAGGAGGAAGAGGTGACTTGGGCTCACTCTTGGGTTTGCATTAGGTTGAGCCTTTTGTCTTTACACTTGGCAGCTTGCTGCGAGACCATTCCACATAAATTTAGAAGGGCATCATCCAACAGCCTTTGAGTCAGTCATTGAGTCATTAAATCGTTAGTACTACCATAGCTGAGAGATCTATGGCCAAAGGGCCAATGTTTTGGAATTTGTCTGATTTTCAAAAGACGCAGAGATACCACCTACTTTATATCTTCTTCTTAAGAAAAACAAAAAAAAAATGAAAAAGAAAAATCTTTACTTGCAGAACAAAACAAAAAAGACTTAAAGTTGCACCAGCACTGATTTTACACAGTTTTAAAATATTCCTATGTTTCATTCAGGATCAGTAGAGAGACTTATTTCATACAACTTTTCTACAACTACTTCAGAGCAGGAGCAAGAAAGAATGATTGCATGCTCAACAATACCAAAATCATGTCATTTCACCAGAATATTAATTTTTTGACCTTTCAGTCTCTCTGACCCAGTTCTGAGAAAATTACTGCTGTCGTCAGGTCAGAATTTGTTTCAAAGAGCCAAGTGTTAACTTTACATTTACAGATTATGCTGGCAGGAGTCTGTCTGCTTACACAGGATATGTCTTTGCCCTTGACCTGCATTATTTCTATAGCTCTCTAGTGCAGAAACAAGGAATTAGCCTTCCAAACCAATTTATAGATGACATTGATCATTGGGATAAAAATCCACGGCTGATTAGTTCTGCCTTCTTTGGGAGTTAATGAGAAAATAAACCTTCCCTTTAATGAGATGGACAACATAAAAAATGTTTTCTGGGAAATAGATAATATGCCCTATTGCAAAAATGATATATAAAAGTAAGTGCCCCAAGCCCCATAGAATTTATAAGGCTCAATAAATAGGATGGATGATCAGAGGCCTATACACTCAAGTCAGTTTTGTTAGAAAATGCTAAAACAGTATTGAAGATGGTCAAGAAAACCACTCAGTCTTGTGGTAATTTAACCTTTAGCCTGTATGGAATATTGGACAGGAAAACCACATTTGTTTTAGAGCTTGACTCTTAAATGGGAGCCTTAATTGTAAAAACTTGAAGCTTATCTCAAATGTCAATAGAGATGGTGTTGTAGGCACAGGGAAAGGCATATATTAAGTACCTGACTTTTTAGAGAACACAAATAGAGTCATAAGTTACATACAGCACATCACCAACACCCCAAAAATCTCCAAAAGTAAGAAGTTTGGTGCTGGTTAAACCACTGCTTTCCAGAGGGAGTCCTCTGCATTTTCAGAAACATCAAGATCTCTTGAAAAGCACCTCAATCTGAACACCAGCAACTAAGACACTTCTCAAGTTATGGTCTTTTTGAAACACAGACCATGTGTAGCTCCATGTATTGCATGTTTTCCTCCTAATCAGGACAAATGCATTGCTGTAGATGTGTCATCATTGACTAAAATAGTTACAGTGTGGTATGTGAATTGGGAAAGTAAATTTTTCATAAAAAAATATTTTCTATCAGAGATATATCTGTCAAAGTTACAAATGCTATTGATAGCAGTTGAGGTCATCCAGATAAATACAGGGATAAGGCATGGCAAAAGTACAGCATTGGTTGGTTTTACTTGTGATTCTACATTTGGGGTTATTTACATAGCTTTTCTGCATCAAATCAAGTAAAACGGTGTTGACTGTAGGAGCTTTTGCATTCTTCAAACATGGAAGCAGAGGAACTGCTTCTCTGCAGTTAATTCTGAGGGGAATCTGAAAACATCAGGATGCTGCACAGCCATCGCATAACAGCATGATATTTCAGGGAGCACAGACAATGAATTTATCTGAGGTTCAGTTGTCCATCCCTCTGTACCATGACATTAGTCTTAGTAAAGGATGCAATAAGCTCCTTAGATGTAGGAGTCAGACCAATCACAGATGAGAAGAAACAGCTGTCTTTCTCTTACAAAATGGCAATCTGTCCTCTCACTACCTTGCTTTCATTTTATCTCAGTCCCTTCTTCCTTGTACATAGTTTTTTCATTGTTAGGCTCAAGTGTGGGTTCTGCTTAACCTGAGTTCACTAAGTTGTGCCAAGTCAGCCCTTTCAGGTCTCATGTCTTTGGCCAAAGATCAGTTTGCTTGTATTTTCCCCCCACACCCAGGGATTTTACTTACAAGAAAGACCCAAAGATTTAATTTTCAAGAGACATCCTTGCAAAGGCAGTTGCTGCCTGGCAGCTGCTACAGGACACCAAGGAAATCACACTGTGAAAATAATACTGCCACCTCTGGGTATACAACATATACATCATTCATGCAGTGCTACAAGGATGATGGAATGGCAGGTGGGGTAATTTTGAAGTCCTCCTAGACTGCAAAAATGTGCCCTCTCCAGAACATAGGGCACATCTGCATATGTGTGCCTTGTGGCAGGTATGGGAAAAGAGAGTAATGAAAACAGTAAAAAAGACAAATAATAGCCCTCTTTTAAAAAAAAAGTCTCTTTACATCCCATATGTCAGTGGATTATTACACTGCCATCATTGGAGCCCCTCTCTGCTCTATTTGTTCTGAAGTCATCTACAGAGAGCAGGGAAAAGGCAGGATTAGCTAAGTGTGGCATGCTCCATGCTGTCTTGGACAGATCTCGTAATAATATCAACTGCGAGGCATCCCTCAGTTGTAAGAGGGTGTAGATTTGAAACAAAGAGAAGGATCACCAGCACAAGACTGAGACAGCAAAACAAGAAATGAAGTCAAATCATGAGACAGGAAAACCAAGAAAGAAGAGAAAAATTAGAAGATAAAAAGGCAGAGAGGGTGCAAAAATAGGCACAACAAACACAATTTTATACCAGAGTAAAGGGCTTATGACATGCCAAAAGGCCACCAGTTATTTTGGCATCTTTCTGATGACAGTAGGACTAACCACTGTGTCACATCAGTGCTGAGCAGCAAATAATCATCTCATGCTGACTTTTAATCACTGACACCTCAAATTCAGAATAGCACAGCAAGAAAGCACCAAGAGGTCTGCATATTGTACAGTGGCCATACAAGGACTTAATCACCTTCCTCCGGTGAATTTATGAAGCAGGTGCTCTCTAAGGCCCCAGTGCTTAAGTATGAATAATGTGTTTTTAGGAATACTACTCAGTATGAAGGAAGATTACCATGCATGTCCTTATCCATGAACACCAGGAGATGAAGGAGCTGTTCTGCTTGACCTTTATTGTAATAGAGAGAGAATTCTGGAAAGAAAAATGTGATTATTTGTATGTCCCATTTTATAGCCTGCATAATGCTTTTCCAGCTCATGCAGCTGTGTTTGACTGTATGCAAGAGGAGCTCTCAGATTTTATTCTAGCACTTTTCATATTGAAGAGGATGTAATGTTTGCCTCCCTGGTGCAAATACATGTCTAAAAAAGAAATTAACAAAGATTACTTTCTCTTCCTTTTTTTCCTCCTAAGTGGCACATTTAACAAAAATATTAGTCAATAAGTTCATATATACTTTTTCCTTATTCTGGTTATTATCACTTAGGATCCTGGAGAAGTAGGGATTTCTTTTGGCAATTTAGGAAAGAAGTCTTACATGTAAAAATCAACCTGGAGAGAAAGACACTCTTCCCCACATATTTGCTGGGGTTTTATATTTACTCTGAAAGATGCCTGCACCCCCTTAGGGGAGGAAGTAGCCAGCTTCAGCGCTTGCAGATGGTTTCTTCAGGTGGTAGAAAATGAGAAAGATTTACCTAAATGTTTATGAGTACTGAATCACTGTGGGAAAAATTGCAGGAGGCAAATACACTAAGTTTTTTTGTCTTTGTTTTACTGTGTTTCATACTTTTCTAACAAATACTATGTAGAACAAACCAGGAACTTGTGCATATCAGAAATCTTCCTGTGGCCTTCAAAAAAAAAAAAAAAGGGAAGTTTAGAGAATAGCATCCATCAAAAATATGTTTCGTCATGATTTGCAATTTGAAAGTATCAGTACCATCCCAAACTCAAAANTATCAGAAATCTTCCTGTGGCCTTCAAAAAAAAAAAAAAAAGGGAAGTTTAGAGAATAGCATCCATCAAAAATATGTTTCGTCATGATTTGCAATTTGAAAGTATCAGTACCATCCCAAACTCAAAACCTAAGAGGTACTGTTCCCAAAATACTCTAACAGCTTTAGTAGCGATGTCACTAGTTGATGAAACAAGGCACCGAGAAAAAAGGTCAACTGGCCATTTAGAACAAAAGAGTAGAAACTGTGTAAACCATTGGGAACACCATAGCTTGAATTTCAATAAACCAAAGATTTTGAAAGCCCTATTTGAGACTTCTTAATAAAGCCTGATTTTTGCAGAATGTTGGTCCTTGAAAATAAGTCCTTTGAATGATTCACAACACAGCATCATTTTGAGAAAGTCACCCTTTCTGTAATCACTGTGTCCAATCTCTGTAATATTGTAAAGACATTCATACTTTAATTGCAAAATAAGCACTGAATCAAGCTTTGCAATCTCTTAGTCACAAGTTGTCTCCAATTTCCAAAAGAAATTGAAGGTAATGAAAATATTTGCAAGAGGATGAGTTGCAGGAGAAGGTTTTAAATTAGAAGGGTCAGTAACATCTTAACAATTTTTATGCTGCATTAAGTCAGAAAATTATTTCTGTGCTTGTCATGTTTAACTTTTAGGGAAAGCTTCAAAACATATCCAAAATAACAGTAACTTAAGAAAAGCTTTAAAAATGTGGGCAAAATGAGAGAGTTCATTATCAGCCATTATTAATTATTTTCCTAAATAATAAATATAAACATATATTTTAATTTCAAAACTGGCATTTTCCAAGCAGATCTCCAGCACAAGTAAAACAGAATAGAAACAAAAGCTTTTGAAATTGCAAAAAGTTAATATAACTACATTTTCTACATGTTGGTGTTGCTAAGGAGAGACAAGATTTGGTCTCCATTTGTGTGTGAAGACAATAAGGAGTGGTATCTGCAAAAAGGCATACCTGTATATTATGAATAAATACTGGCAATTGAATATATTCATGCTTACGACTAAGAATTTCTGGTTTAAGTGTCCTGAGATGTACCTGAAACATAACACAACTCTACCATAAAGAGCATAGAACAAGAACTTTTTGCCCCGGAGGGGAAAAAAAAGGAAGTTAAAATGCCAGGTCATGGTCATTATAGCGCCTCATACTTCACATTAGATACCATACCAGAGCTAACACCTCTGCTCTAAATGAAGATGCCTTGGTCTTTCTAACATCTCCCCTTTTTGAGTGATCCTTGGGTGACATGATTTAGTGGGAGGTGTCCCTTCCCATGGCAGGGGGGTTTGGAACTAGATGGTCTTAAGGTCCCTTCCAACCCTAACTATTCTATGATTCTATGATCTAAATTACTTTGTCCATAGTACCATGCTGTTTGCTTAAAAGAAAGGGTGGCATTTAATCATCTACATGGTGTGTCAGTTCCTTGTAGAAACTTCCCTGGAGAATTTCCCCAACCAAGAATTAGTCAGAGCTGAGCAAAAGATTCTGAAAACAGCTATGGTCCAAGCTAAAACCTTGTTTCTTTTGTCAGCCATCTGGATGAAGTGAGTACCATAGTATTTACTGTTCTTGCTTGCTTGCTTGCAAAAAAAAAGAGAGAAAAAAAGCACAACATGTGGACTGGCTTGTGTCAGTGCAGCAGTGCATAGGAGGGTCATGGCAGGTATCTCCTCCAGCCTGTTGAAAACTTTGTCACTCTACACTATGGATTGAACATGAGTGGTGGTATCTTGACATAATTTCACTGATTTCAGCAAAGCTATGATGATCTATGCCATGGGAAATCTAATTTGTTGGACTGTTGTAGCTAAAATAGTGTTTCCTGTCCACTACCCACTCACATACACAAACAAAATAAATAACATTTAAAAATAAAATAATTAATATATTAAAAAAAAAACATATGAAACTTCATATGATCTAATTTGATTTCAACTTAGAAACACTTTTCTACTCTTTGAGGTACATATGGAGGATATTTTCCCTGTCTCCAAGCCTTCTCCAAATATACAGGGGCTGCCTCATCTTTTATACTCAAACTTGCGTGGGTGACAGTCTTACTGTGGTTGATTACCTTAGGGTCACACTTGACACAAGAGCTATAGAAGCATTTGTTCATGCACTGACATAAAAATCACATTTTGTTTTTTAATCTTCCTTCCCTCTAAGTGTTCTTGCTTCCTTCCTGTTTATATCCATCTCCTATGGATCAGTCATTATGAGCACATATTACAAATCTTTGCTTTGGACTGCAGCAGTCTATGTCTGCTCCTCACAATTCTTCATGAGTACCAATCTAGAAATTTCCCTTAGATATAACCAGACAAGTCTTTCCCTGAAAAATATGAGAAAGACTCATTCGAGATTTGTTTTATGAAAGAAGATATGCATGATCCACCTTAATAATAAATAGATTTTCCTGTTATCTTCTGCTGAACAAAAAAAGCACATTTCCTAGAAAAAAGGGAAAATGCAGTCTAATTTTCCTAAACAGCACTTAGTCCCTTTTCATTTTTTTCAGTAGGAAAACAGTAGCATAGGGTAGCACACACTTAACAAAGACTGACGTTACTGCTATGTCTCTAGCTGCTGCCTTATTGAGTCCTCTGTTTACAAGGTCTATTATCCCTGCATCATACTTCTTGTTTCCTCTTCTTCACCAGCATCTTCCCTACTGCTTGCCCTGAATTGAAATTTTTTGTGCCATAGACCCTGTAAACTCTCCTTTAAACTGCACAAGCTCCATTCAGTTCACAATATACTAAGTAATACTGCTCTTCTTTTCAATTATTGTGGCTTCAGCATTATATTGGGTCATTATTTTTCTCATTTTTTTCTTTTCATCACCTCCAATATGAGAAAATAGTGCCTCTGATCACTGTAGACATATAATCAGGATAATCAAAGTCAGTCCCTGTAGTCTGCAAAGATACATTTTAGAAAATCAGAGCACCTAAATGTAAAAGTCTTGGATTAGATAGTTTTAGACATGTTTAGATAGATGCTTCTAATCATGTGTCTTCAAACAGACGTAAATACAGATCTCGATAGAGCCTTCAGGCCCCCTGTGCTCAACACTAGTTCAGAACCCAGGAAGACACAAAAAATAATATATCCTTATAAAGTTAAGCATGGCACTAGTCAAGCCCTTTGAATTAAAAACCAGAAAACATAATTCACATTCAAGCACCACTGTTGCTACATTTTTATTTCACAAGAACTTACTGTGTTAAGATGCTACATCTAGTCCACAGGTAAAGAAAGAATTTGACCTAGTAACTGGGCATAATTAGCTTCAGATGAAAACAGATTTTCTTTACAGAGTTTTCTGGACCAAATCCCATTGCCTAATTAGTTAGTACAACTAAACAAGGATATTTTTGCCTTTTGCAGTTTTCTGCATTTAAGTATCTGTTACATTTTGAAATGATATAGGTTACAGTTACTAATTTTTAGGTACTTCAGGAAGACTATGTAAAACATATGTAACAACACATACATTGACTTTTTTAAGTTAAATTGAAATATGTCTAATCTGCTTTTGTAAACTACCTATTCTAACAAAAAGAAAAAAAATAGGAAGAAAAAACACCAGGGATCACCTCTAAACCAGTGCTTGTATGGGATCTGTCAACATCATCAAATTAAAAGTCCAGAATTACAAGATTTTGACTAACACACACACAAAGGAATGAAAACCTTTTAATTTTGGATTTCCATTTGCTAAATTCAGATCTGGCATGATGACTTCAGTTGTGCCCATGAATGCAATGTTAAACTGGCTGCTTTGCGGTAGTCCAGTTGTAGGCTTTGCAGAACACTCAGTTAATGGCTGAGACCTCATTGTGCTAGATTTTATACACACAGAAAAAAAGACAATTATTTTATTCAGAGGTTGCAAATCCCATACTTACACATAAATCCATGTATGAAATATAGTACAAGAAATGCTATATATGAAGACAGATGTTGTCAAACTACTGCTTTCTAAGATATATGTTAGATTAATACGTTAGACTGACATTTTAGCATGCTGAAGATCGTAAGATGTGTTTTATGGTGCATTAAAATCTCATAATAACAATTTCAGAGGGTTAGCATAATATATTATTCAGAATTAAATACTGCCTTGAATGATAAGGGCTAACATGCCATCAAGTTATAATGAACTACAGCTTTGAAATATCAATTTTCATTTATCAGGAAGGTCATTTACATAGGTAAAGCAAGAATATAATTTTTTGCACTATCTCAGAGGGGAAAAATGAACTTATTTTCTAATTTCCAGAAAATACAAAAATATTCTGAGAAATCCATTATTAAGTCATTTAACCTTTCATACAAAATAAATTTTCATGGATTTAGTTATAAAATGGAAAATAAATACATTCTGGTTTCTTATATTAAATGTAAGTAAACATTTCCGCTCCAAGGGAAATATGCTACTCAGGCACAAATATATTACTCTAACTGAAGCTTTGACAAATTGTATCTATTTATCTGATTTCTGTAAGTGACACAGAAAAGCCATGCAACCTTGCAGCACTCCTCTATAACTTCACTCAAAGAGAAATTCATCACCATGAGTTACTTAGAGCTGCATGTTGCCCTTAATCCACATGTGAAATACTGTATTTTAAGGCCTTTAAGCTGATAAAGTGCATGTTCATATAGTTAATATGGTGGAAAAAAGGGCTGCTAATATAAGAGATGGAGAAAGGGGCACTAGATTAAAAACTACTATCTTTACTCTTAAGTCTCACTCTAACTTCCCCCATCTTCACGTTCATGGATTGCCGCAGGAGTCATGACTGTTGTGACAACTACTCTGGAGAGATTCAGGCTACCTTCAACTGATTTGATGGCCAACATCTCAGTCTGCAGTAGCCTTCCCCTTAAAAAAACACATTGCCAGGCTAAGGCAATGTGCCACCAGGAATTCCTTCCTGTCTTCCCTTCCCTTCCCTTCCCTTCCTTTCTTTCCTTTCAATATACAAGAGAGAGGAAGGACAGATTCAAGATTTTAAATAAAAGAGAATGCTAGGCTTTTATTCTGTATTTTATCTCAAGGTTTGATTGCATGTGCCAGTCACTGTTCACATGCCCCTGTGAGATGACAAACAGGCCTGCAAGAGTAGAGCAAGTTTAAATTAGTATTTAAAAGATATTTTCTTTCTGTACCTTTAAACCTTGAACCTTTTCTATTTTCCCTCATTCCCCTCATACACACAACATTGCTGCTCTTTTTTTCTTTTTTGTCACTGGCCCTATTAGCAGTGCAGCAGAATAAGAGAGTTGATGAGCCTGTATGGAATAAAAGGATGTTGTCAGGCTGGTGTCAGGTCAGATTGGACTTTGAGGAAAGAATCAAACAGCCCCCTTTCAAAATGATTGATGCCTTCTCCAGCTTTAGCTTAATAACTTTGTGCTTTCTTATCAGCACCTTTGGGCATGCTGCAGTGAAATTCCCAGCACTGCTTTTGTCATCCCTGCTGAAGAGGTTTGCAACGTTTTCACTTAATTTAGGATAGTGCAGGGGACAGAGATTAAAACCACTGTAGTCAGCTCCTGCAAATTCCCTTCAGTGTTGGCAGCCTATGGGTGAAATATGCTGGGAGTGGGCAGAGGTAACATCACTACCCTGAAATTAGCTCTGGCTAAGAATTAATAACCCTGCTTTTAAATATGAGGATAAGACTCAAATCCACATTTAGTTAAGTGAATGCCCTGATTTTCAATACTGCTAGGAATTACTAGGTGTGCACTACAATGAGGGAGAAAACAAAGAAAAAACAGACACTGAGGTGCAGAATTAGGAGCCAAATCTTTGACAGCATGGTCAGATCAGAGCTCCACCCGAGCTCTAGGGAAGCACTTGATAAGAGCAACAGACAAGTGACATCACGCTGTAGGTTTTGATTCCCCCACATTTGTTTTCAGACTCATTTGTCAACAACAAAAGAACAAAGTTCAAGCAAAATGCTAGGGTGTCATTTCTTACCAATAATGAACAAGACTAAAGACACCTCCTACAGATTAATGACTGGTTGGAACCAGTTAATCACCTCAAGCCATTAACCCTAACTGTTATTAAGCTCTAGAATCTAAACCAAATCCTCGATCATTGTGGCTGCTATTTACCCTTCCTATTTACAGACCCATCCCCCAATCTCTTCTCTGACTCACACTCCAAAAATCAGCTAAAAATTGCATGTGGGAATTTCTATTACATGTGTGTGGAGATATAGAAGCCAGCTGCACAGATAATGAAGTGGTCCATTTCTCACCTATTTCAGAGCAATATTCATTTCACATCACATACATATCAGCACAAGGTATTTGTGGGCATTGAAAACTTGACACGTTAGGTAATCAGGGCTCACCAATCTTTCCACAGGGTAGTTTAGTTTATAATATAGCAGGAAATGAGAAAAAGAGCAGAGAAAAAGCAGCTGGGGGGAAGGCAGGCAAAAAAAGAAGGAAAAAACCCCTCTAACCTGCAGGAGATAAATCCAAATATTCCGCTTTCTGAAGAGGAGCCTATTCATAAATTTAATTCTTGATGTATTCTGATAGGTTTTGTTCTGGTTTATTTTGTAACCCTGTTGTACAGTAGGCAGATGTTGTTTGCTCTCATAATCTGTTTCTATGACCTTCACCTTTATTGATTTGGTTTCTTCCTAAATTTAATGCAGTCTCTGAGATTAAAGCCATTTTTTTTTCTCCAGGACAAGTTGTTTAACAGTGGATTTGCTTTAAGAAGTAAAAATAATTTTGATTAGTAAAAAAGATTTTTAGCACAGAAGAGATGTTTCAAGTAAATAAAACCTCTTTACAGAGATAAGCAATGGAAGGTGGATTCTAGCTCATAAACAAAGTCAGCATTTTTTTAAAAAAAAAAAAGTGTGAAAAAGTGAGTGAAATAAATAAAAGAAGCATTGCTTATAATATATTTATGAGTGCTATCAAATACTGCAGATTTGAAGACTAAGGTACGCAGGATTTTATTCTCCCTTCCCAGGTGTTATTTTAATCAGGCTTATAGTTTCAATAGGTAGAGATTTGTACAATGTGAAGTAATTTTCCCCAACAGATAGAGTAATATAACTCATTATTTTGCAAGTGTAGCAGTTGAGATTATAAATCAAAGACAGAATTTACTGCAAGACTATAATAAGTCCAATCCCATTTTCCCTAACAATTTATAGCTCTGATTTGATTATACAGCTTATTTGCTTGGCTTTATTACTGCATTAAACCCCCTCCTCCTTGATGATACTTTGTTCTCTAATGTCTGCCGTCAACCTTCAGTCACACATTTTGATAAGAAAAACACCCAGCTGCTTCTTGCACATAGTATATTAAACACTACAGACTTCCTTTCCATAGTCACACATACATGGATTTGATTCTGCAGCCCCTTTACCTCACTTGAAACCATAATGAATTACCAGAGATAAACAGACTGTACCAAATATACTGCAGTAAATGGAAAATCGTCTGTTGACCTCGCAGAGCTTTGAACCATTCCTCCCCTGACAGCAGACATTCATTTCCTGTTCCCAGCCTCTGCCAGGGTAATAATAAATGTATCACCCAACTCAGCTCTAGCACTTGATAGCAAAGTGAACCAGAGAACATGCAGTGTAAATTCATATACCTATATTTTTTTTTTTTTTGTATCCTACATAAAACCCAGAAGGAGGAGAAATATTGTAGAATTATCCTAATCTGAAAAGGAACTGAAAAAGAAACTTCAGCTAAACCTTCACTCATATTTCTTCTCAAATACTTTCTTGCCATTATTTTTCTATTACCGCAATATAATTTCTGTTGAAGAAACAAAATACTGTCATTAATTAACTATACATTTATCTTATACATATTTGAACCACATATTGCTTTCTCTTTTACTGTTAAAATGGGACAGATTTACTGGAAGAGAAACCAAACAGCAGCTACAGAACCACCACTTCCTGTTGATAACAAAACCCGAGCTTTACATCTGTTATCTGGCGTTTCCCTTATAGTGCTTCAGCAATGTTTTCTCTAGCTATTGTTTTGTGTTCATCCCTAGGAGTTTTCTAAAATTCCTCTGAAGCTGAACAATTGGGGAAAATAATTATTGAATGTTACTATGGTAACTAATAAAAAAAAAAAAAAGAAAACAAAAGAAAAACACTTTAGGCAGACTGATGACTCTGGGCACAGCTTCTCAGCAGCGACCGACACATTGTCCACAAATAGAACATTCTGAGGGCCTATTTTAAGGTGTTGAACTCATGGAATATTTTAATGGCATACTCTTCTATTTAGAATAGAGGGGTTTTATTGTACTGAGCAGCTGTACTGCACTATTTTAAGATAACATTAAGGTCAAAGCACTACATGCTCAAAAATTAGAACCAAAACTAAAAAATAAAACAGAATATCAATTAGACTTTTTACCCTCACACATAACAATAAAAGACTGAAATGCCATTTCTTGTTATCAACAGATGATGAGATCTTCTGGGTTAATGAGACTAATCCTCAACTATTTCAGGGAACCACACTGCATAAACCCAGATGTGAAAATACCAGACTCCTTAAAACAGCTATGACTTTTGCATTTATGACTCCTGTTAAGAAGCTGTCCCACAGCATTATTCTTGTCATGTCTCAAAATCATCCTCTTGTTTTCATTCAAGTTCATTTGTTGCCAGATTTATTTTTTATTTTTCCAGATTCCTTCCCCCTGCCTCTACCTCCCTCCCCCCCCCAGCAAGCACTGTCCCTTGGCTTAAACAGCTCCTCTCCTTCTTTGGGATCTAAAATACCCTCACATGCTCATAGAGAACAGCATTTTCCCTACCCAGTCTTTGTTCTATGAAACTAAACAGTTTAGTTTGCTCATCTTTATTTCTAAGATGTACTCTCCTTTTATCCATAGTCCCATAGATTACAGTCCTGTAGTCCTCCTCATCTGTTCCCATATAATTACATTCTCACTGAGCAGAAAGAAATTCCAGGTGTGTTTTTACCGGATGTTGTTTGAAGGTATTAATGCCTCTGTGCCATCATTGGGAATCGCAACCCTGATGCATCATGGAAAACATCACTATACTACCCTTCTCTTAGGCTGTGTATCTATTCATGCATGTTTGAAAATACCATGCAATATTACCATATTTAATCTTTTTGTGGAAATTAGGGCTAAGAGAGGCTTCTAAATTGAAAGACTTTTCATCTCTTTCCATTACAAAGCAGCATATTTCATCAAAATATCTCTACTAAGTCCAATGACTTATGGGAACCCCAATGTTTATCAGTCATCAAAAGTCCTTATGCAGCCTAAAGTAAGGAACAAAAAAGAGAAGGCATTTCTTTATTTAACATGAAGGTCACATTGTGGAAACCTTCAAAATGCAAATTAACAAATGTATGAAACAAAGAAAAATAACTATTTCTTAGACATTTGGTTCACTATATATTCCCAATGTAATAGTCATGTCCATAAGTGATGGCTGATGCAGTTATTCAGAAATCTTCCAGTCCATAAGAAAATGCCTGAGAAATAAGGGGACTGAGGCAGAAGATAAAAAGAAGGTCTTTTGATACTAAGAACTTGGTAGAAGGGATGGCAGCAAATTTTTAAATAGCTTAACTGTCTCCATCATCTTACTTGCAAAGAAAGCAAGCAAATAAAGCCTTGGGAATAATGGTCTATAAACAGCTTTCTTTAAAAGTAATTGTCAATTTCAATTGCTATGATGCTTCCATCTCAGGAGAAAGAAGCTGAAAGGCTTGTAGCTCAGGGTTGAAAACTGTTTTAACTTGTTGACTGCAGGAGAGAGTCAAAACTATCTCATCCTGGTTTTGCACATAAATATATGTGAGTATAAAGCAGGAGCTGAACAAAATAAAACAGTGCGTTTTAGAAATCAATAAAGATTTGATAGAATTTTGATCATAAAAGCAAATTATTTAAATCAAATGCACATTTACATTCCTGTAAATATAAATACTTCAATATGGAATTAGTCTTTGAATGTGGTCAGCATTATTGCTGGTATATTTCTCTTTCGGTGCTGTGATTTCAGGGTTGTGCAAAAACTGCAGTATTAAGTATTGTCATTGACCACAGATCAGTAGCTCAGTGTCACCTTGAAATAACACAGGTCTATGTGGGTTAATGGTTCTGTATATTTGCAGTTTAGAGTTCGTGTAAGTATGAAACTAATGGCATTAGCAAAAGCCAGGCAAAGCATCAGCAACCAAGCTGTAAGCTTTCTTTGTCTTGGTCAGGGTCTATTTCACCCTTATTACTGCAGGCCAGGGCAAAGACTGCCAGATATGTAACTGCTGTGACAAAAGTTTCTGATGTTCAAAAAAGTGCCAAAGGTGAAACTCCTTGCCTCTTGTTGGCTTAACCAGGATTTGAGTACAGTGTCTAGATAGGAAACTTAAATGGATAGTAGTAAAGCATTTCTTTACTACAGGAAGTAAAAAGTTTGATGCAGAGCTCAAAAAATACAAACTACTGTACCTTTTTATCCCACTACTATGACATGATTAAGCAAATAATAATATTTATTATTTAATGTATTTATTATACACTAAATAATATGGGTAATATATAAAATATTATTTAATGTATTTGTAATAAAAAAATTAATATTTTTTTAAAAAGTCAGTGTTTTAACTATAAAATGCAACATTACAAATGAATAAAAAGTTCAAGTAGAAGTTCAAAGATGCAGAGTAAGGTGGGTCCAGTACCAGGTCAAATGACATGGCAACATAAAGGGATGGCAGCAGACCTGAACAAATTTAACCCAGCTGAAGAGTTAACATATGAATACCACAATAAGGCACAGCTCACAACTAATTGTTGTAAAAGCCAATGAACCCCTGTGAAACAGCCTCACCTTCGGAAGCCATTGCAACAACCAATGAAGAATCAATGACAACATTACAAATAACAAAGTATGTGCACACCATCTCACAGAGGTTCCCCTTGCCAGCAGATTGCTCTGATCACAGATGAGCAGAGGTGTTGATATTCTGTACAAACACCCATCACACTAACTAAACAGTAAGACCCTAAAGACATATTTTAAAGGGCACCTCACTGATTTGCTGCCTGTTTCTGAATTTTAGAGCTTTTAGAGCACCTAACTCTATTAAGCTCCTACTTCAGCCTACAATTAAGAAGAAAAAAAAGACCAACTGCAATGCTTCATGATGATATCAAGGTGCTATTTTTAAAAAGAGCTGACTTTCTAAGGCTGAACTACACTACTTCAAAAATTCAAGTTCGTCAATTTGCCATCCAAAATCCATCTAAAGCTACAAATCATTTCTGGTTATTTGGGTAATTATTGTTGGGAATATGCAGTTATAAAATTCATCTACATCTACCTAGGGAGACAATTAAAACAAAGCTAACTTGATTATTTTGGTTTCTGTTGTCATCTGTTAACAAGCCTTGAACCAATTCATGACAGATACAGAATACTCTTGGGGTTGTATCAATATTACCCAGACATTGAATGCGCTCTTGGTTACATTTGTTATATTCTTGTTCACATAACATTATTTATCACATGAATAGGATTTTAACGGCAACTCAGACCTGCTTAATCTGTGCCTAGTTTATCCATATGTCTGGCTAGTTGGGAGACTTAAGTAGTAACTAATCTAAAGAACATATGTACCACTGATTTGCTCATCTAATTTTATGTTAATTCAAGTGAAAAATGACCTTAGAAAGTGGGTCAGATGAAGTAGGTCTGATTAGTATTCTGTAAAAACTAGAAATAAATTGTCTTAATTTAAACAGCAATCTAATTTTTTTGGTTCTTCTTACTGTTTTATACTCACAGACTCTATCCAGGGTAGAAGAAAGGGAACATACAGACAATCAAAGCACAGAAAGCTGAAAAATTCTGGGTATATATATATATATGCATTCGCTTTCTGGGAGATGCAAAAGGCACAAATTAAATTACATAAGTGATACAATTCTGCAGCTTCATCATTTGTTTATAATAATGCAGAAGACTTTGCTGAACAAGAAAAAAGAAACTCTAAGTTGATCATAGAAGTGTACTGAGTGAGGAAATGCTCTTGATCAGATGAATGGCACACACTTGAGAACATTTCCTGAAGTAGTATGTGCTGGTAAGCACTAATCTATTCCTATGGAGATGAAAATTGAGGATGAAGGGCAAGGCTAATCCTGCCTAGACTTTGACCTATTGCTCTAGGGAGATTAGTCATTTTAAACAAAATAAGCACCCAAATATACTATTATTCAGTATCTTTTTTCTGTGTTTATGTGTAAAACCTTCCCCTCCCCTGCCAAATAAAATGTTTATTCATCACCTTACCCCTGAAATTTTCCCTGTTTTCCTGCTCCTATTCTTTGTACACACTTCAGTTTCCCAGTCCACAGGCTTATCCAGCCTAGGTATAAATCAGGTTTCAGAGGGTGATATGTCTGGTCACCATAGGGAAAAATTCAAAAAAGCATCTTGCTATGTAAGTACAGTGTTTGGAGTATGCACTAAATATTGTATTTCATCTGTTTATACCCACAACAGTGGGTTGCATCTTTCAGGTTATACAGATCTATATCTGATTTTTGTGATGCAAAGACAGGCACATCCTCTCTACCACTCTCATACAGCCCTTCCTCCCCATCCAAGTCTTTCTTGACAAAAAACTGGTTCCAGCAACTGAGCTAGGGGGAAATATGGGCCTATTGCTTTAATAAGGTGGTGGACTTACTTACATTTGGTGTGATGAACCTCAGTTTACCTGGATGCAGAAACATGCTGGAGTGTTAGCCTTAAGTGCCACCCAAATCCCATCACTTCCAAGGTCCTTTATCAGCCAAAGTAGAACCAGACAAGTACTTCCTCTGCTTCTTATGGCTTATTACTGTGTCTAGAAACATGGGTCAGCTGGATATAATACCACCCTGCAAAATATTGTACAGAGCAGTTGCATCACTTCAGGCTTGCCTCTGCAACCCTGTCTCAATGACAGCCCCACTTGCCAACAACCCTACCCCTAAAATTCTTGTAGTGTGCCAAAGGTGCAAGCTGCTGCTTAGGACCAGGGTAGATAATGATTGCAAAGCTGTTCTGGGCAAAGCCACAACAAATTAGGGTGAGCTACAGAAGAATGTTTTCTAATGGAAATCCCTCATATTTTTAACCCTCCATTCTTGCAAATTCCTTTTCATTTTGCCTTAAGCTTCCTGGAAAGACAGGATCAGATCTGTGAAATTCAGATAGATTTTGTTGGTTAGCTAGCAATAAAGGATGAGCCAAAATCAGGCATGAAATTGAAAACTCTTCTCTCAGTGATAAGGAAATAAGCTGTTAGAGGCCTTGGACAGAATACTTGACCTAGCAGCCTTTCCATCTCTAATTTCCTTGATTAAAGTGATCATAAGCAATTTTCTTAATTATGCATAATATTTCTAATTTTCTGTAGTCCTTGCTTTGTTCCCATTAAGTTCTTGCAGATCAATTTCATATTTCCTTAGTTTATTGCTAGGTTTTAATGTAAGAGATTAAAGAGATACTTAACTTCATTGCATGTCTGTAGAGCACCAGCCTCCAAGTTTGCCTTCAATCCATATGAAATTATTTTTTTTTGTAGTATCTCCAAATTCATTTCCACCAATTGTTTCATTCAACAGTGCAGCATTTTAAAAGATGCAGTATTATAGATAACACTATTGGCAAATTCTTCTTACAAGCCTCAAGCCATGCTGCACTGGCTCAGTTGCTGGGGTCTCTCCAGGCCCCTGCTTCTGCAGCGTGGTCTCTTCAGAAGCTGCAGTGACAGGCCAGAAGGCAAGAAAGAAGGGCAATTAAACTCAGCTGAACAATGGGGACAAACATTAAGAAGAAATCTTTCCTAG
The DNA here is from genome assembly GCA_002631895.1 of Agapornis roseicollis. Classification (NCBI taxonomy): domain Eukaryota; kingdom Metazoa; phylum Chordata; class Aves; order Psittaciformes; family Psittacidae; genus Agapornis; species Agapornis roseicollis. Next base: position 102,650 of record NDXB01008582.1, on the reverse strand, counting down.
AGAGCAGGTAAAATAAGCTTTTAATAAATCATTATAGAAAATTAATAAATTAACACATAGTGTAAGGAAATTTGCTATAACCCATTTATAAATATCCACAGGTTTAACAGACTTTTGTACAGGCATCCTTCACCAGCTTTTGTATTTGCCTAGATAAAGTAATGGGAATTCTTCTGACCCACCTATTCAATTAAACTTAATTTTAGATATGTTTTAGAACTCAGTACATTTTAGTTCTAAAAATCCCCCCGGCTGGTACATCGCGTGGATCCCATGTGCCATGCTTGTTTTGCCAAGTGCAGCTGGTCTGCTACTTAGGGATATTTTCTTTAAGGTGGATGCTAGTGCTGAGCCACATTGTATATATAAGTAAACAAGGTATAAATTAAATCACTGTGTGACCATCTTGCCATGAGATAAAATCCGTTAACATCCCTCTATCCATGGTTTTGAAAACTGAACTGGTAACTGGAATCAGTGCATGTATCCTGGTACAAAGATTGTTCTTCTACCTACATTTGTCCGTTCTACCTGCATTACACATCTACTTTCAGGTGGAATTCCACATTATTACATCTTACTTTTCTTAGCACAGTGATAAGTGTCAGAGTTAAGATATGAGGATTTTCCACATACAAATCAAAAGCAACATTAATATCCCCAAGGAATTTCAGGGTCACTACTATTTTGTCATCTTTGAGACTAAAATTCTGCTTGGAATAGGGATTCTTGGAAAATACAAATTTAGGAATAAAACTGAGATTATGGCTGTCACAGCACATGACTGTGATATAAATGCTTTACAATGCATGCAAAAATGTGATGAGCATTTGGATTTGCCTAATCTCCAAGGCCAGGCCGTTCCATAGCAAACTGTTCTTTCCCCACCCCTTTATTCTCCCAAACAGAAAAGTCTATATATTTGGGATTTGTAACCTCCTCAGCTGTCACAGGATTTCGGTCTTTTATGTATGTGAGACTCAATCCCTTAATTGCTTCATAAGCTAGGGCAAGAGCTATCTCACAAAACTGGCATCAACAGCTGACCTAAATAACTGGAAGACCTCTCTAAAGACCTGTTATGCTCACACTGACCAGAGCCACTGGATACATGGTGTTAGCCTTCTGCCTGACATTTTTTGCTCAGCTTTGGTGATACCTTTGGGGAAGGTTATATTCATGGATGGATACAAAGATGCCTTAAAGGACTTCTGTTTACTTTTACTTAGCTATTAAGAAAACAACATTAACTGTTCATCCCAATTTCATCAGCAGCTAAACACAACCCCTTCATCTTCCCAAGTCTTTGTCACATGTTGACAAACAGGTATATTGTCTTCGATGGGAAGGATGAGAGGATATCAGACAACTTTGTATTTCACTTTACTGACCAGCATCACTTCAGTTTTGCATGGCATTTTTTTTCATCCAAAACTGCATAATTGTTGCCATTTCCCTGATGTGAAGACATTCGTTTTAGCAAAATGCCCTCCCCATTCTCTTGGCAACTAAGCTACAACATGACATAATTTCCTCTGGATCATAAACAAAGACCATATTTTATCTTATGACCTCCTCATTTATCCTATGACATCTCCGTATCCTTTTGTATCTGAATGTTTAATTGCTTTTTTGATCCATATTAGCAAAATACCAAACACGACAATATTAAGCAACACGATGACTTCCCTTTTCATGGTATTGCTCCCCTCTGTATCTGCAGTGGAAAAGAGTTGCTTGTCCTTGAGCCACCTTAGAATACAATGTTAATTAGCAAATAAGTGACATGAAATTTAATGCAAAGATTTGAAAGTTTTTATTTTTCCTTTAACATATGCCAGATTGCAACAGCTGCAAGGAAATTAATAATAATTTTCCAAGGGAGGATCTGCTAGCCCCTCTAGTTCTTCACAGACCATCTGACTTAGAAAAATGTGACACTGGGCTCTTCCATCCATACACTAAGTTTAATTTTCAGGAACAAAGCTTAAGTTTTCCCAGAAAAACCTACATTTTGAAAGTCCATTTGCAGAGTGGCATCACCCTGTAAAGCAGATGTGAAAATGAGAAAGATTTTGCTTAATGAAGATTTGTCTCCTTCCTCTTTTTGCAAGTGGAAGGCCTGCAGGTACAAACCATATTAAGAATCTTGAGCGGCAGAAATACCTGACTGTGCTCATGAGTAAAGGTTCCAAACACTGCAAGTATCCCAGAAGATGGTCTTTGGGGGAATAGCATATTAACTTAGTATGTCTGTAGTTTTCTGGCAGACCTGTGGTTCTTTTTACTTCCTCCATCCATCTGTCTGTGTTCACCACCATCACCACCCCACCCCCCCACCTCCTTTCTCTGTTGCTCATAACAAAAAGTAATATAGCTGGCTATAAGGAGAATATAATAAATACAAAACTAGAAATGCTACAAGAATGGCAACTGTAGCAAGGTTTTATTTTTTAAATGTAATTGCCATGCTATAATTGCCTATTCACTCTTTGTTTCACTTGATCTAAAAGAGTACTAAAAAATTCTATCAATTCCATCATAAAGCAGAAATCAGATCTGAGAAAGTAAATGAAAACAAACAAGTAGCTTGCTGTTCTTGAGTTAACCTCTCATAGAAATAAATAGGTGCATTCTCGGATTCAACAAAGAGGAAGACAATGGGCAAGGAGAAACCATTCTTTTTCATAGCACTTCTTGGCATCAAAGCCTCAGTTTCTTGTCAAGAAAGAATAAAGATAGAGACTACCTAAGGAGAAAAATGGTAATCTCACAGCATACTCAATATGCTTCTAAAATAAGTCTCTTCCTTCGAGCCACCCTGCACTAGCACATCACTCACAGATTGCGTTGGAGATGTCAGTCATGCAGAAGTCTAATATGGTAGAGGTAAAGTGTACTGTTTGCCTTGTCCTGGCCCACTGAATCTCAGATGAGGTAAATCCATGGTAAAGGATATTTTCCTTAGTTTTCAGAGAAAAAACTCCAAACAGTAACATTGTTATTACCAGCATACTTTATAAGACATTCCTGGAATCCATGCTCTCTTACAGTCAGTAGTTTACTTGGACTTGAGCAACATTTGTTATCTGTATTTAAACCTTTTCATGGTTATTTGCCATTGAATCAAACACATTAATCAACATGCCTGGTTTCAAATGGTAATGTCTTTCTAAAAGTGTCAGCTATAGTCATAGACACACTGTAAAAGCCCAATTTAACATTACTCACTCAGTAACTGTGAAAGCTAAAACATGTATTTTAGTCTCATCTCAATCATTTATTTTTTGAGTGGCCTTGGCAACTGATTATCTCTTTTTCTTATGGTGTCCATCCTTGAAGGAAACAGCAAACAGCCAAACTCCAAAGTAAAGAGCTCAGCTCTATAAAACAAAGAAAAAATAATAAGCCAAATATTAAATGTTATTGTTGCCAAGCCTCCTGATATGTACTAAATAGCACTTAATCTTCACTATCTACCACATACTTGCTTAGTAATATTGCATCTTTATTACCATTTACAACAGTAACCTCTAGAAATGTTACTGAGAGCAAACCTAATCACTCATCAGCAGTGAAATAGAAAAAGGCAGTTTCATATTTAAAGTTTTATTTACACTATTTTGGGATTTACAGAGACTTAAATGCATATCCCAATTTGTACACACAAACAACTGTACAAGCAGATACAGTACACTGCATCCACTTGTTTCCTAAGAAGCAAAAATTTCCAGGGACTTCACCTGAGAAAAGAACTATAAATGACAGCCATGAGAGATAGCTAGAGCAATAATTCCCTGCCTCCTTCATTTCAGCAGCACTGGAGCAGCTGAGATTGAACTGCCCTTGGAGAAACCTGTGTGAGCATGTGCTGTAAGGCTAAGATTATCAGGACAAAACAAGAAACTGAATGCACTCAGCACTAAAAGACATTCAGAGACCACTTGCGAAATGGCTACTTCAGATCGGCGTGTACTACTCTCTGCTGAATTTAATGGAGCCACTCTACAAAAAGACAGGCTGGGAAATCTGCCAAGTGAGGCTTGAAGAAGTCTAAACTATTATTATGCAAGAAACTATTAAAAGGACTATCATAAAGGAATTCAAATTTGACTTATAGTTAGTTCACAACTCACAAGTTGCAACTTGTTGCAACAGATTGTAGATATTGCAATATATCATGGATATCTATAGATATTGCAATATATCCTGGATATCTATAGATATTGCAATATACCCAAATATACCTATATATTTACAATATAGATATTGCAAAATATCCTGGCATAGGGAATAATCAAAGTCACTATGATTTTGTTTTTTTCTCAATTTTTCAGACTAAAGGTTTTATACATTAGAAATACATACTGTCAGGTAATTAAGCACTCTTATTTCTTTCATCAGCTGTTTTTCTCTTGACATTCTGTTCCTCAGGGACATGTAGCCTAATGTGGGTTTTTCCTGCAAGGATCCATGACATGTGAACTGGACATATCTGTTACGGAAGAGACAATTCTCCACAAAGGAATGGGAGCACCAATTGCTCTCGATTCTCAAAATTTGCTAGTCTCTTCTCATCAATTCATGAAAACATAATTAAAACAGGTGGTGAACTAGAATATGAATAGAAAAAACAACAAACAAACAAACCCATATATGGAGCCTCATTGGTAGCAGATTTTGGAGAAACCTAGATGTCTACAGTGAGATATATGCTTAAGAGTACATCTGAACCAAAGAGATATCTGGGAGCGGGTTCAAGAGTAAGTGAAATTACTTTGTCTTTTCTAAACCAAGGAAGAAAAACCAAACAGGATTAGGCAGCTGCAAAACCTGGACTGTATTAGGAACAAGGGTATTTACAGCTGATTAATAAACACTTCAGAGTTCACTGAAGGAGCATTTGCCTGACTTTGGCTGCAGTTTTTTGTGCTTCATCAACTGTTTTGCATTTATTTTTGGATTTGGTTGAAGAAATTTCTGATTTCCTGTAATATGAGAAAAGAACACATCTTGAAGAAATGGATGCATTGTTTATTTTTCTTCTTCCTCCCTGTCACTGTTATCTCAGGTCACATACCTAAGCAACTCAGAAGATAATTCATAGGTTTCCCTGCATACAAGCCTTCCAACCATTAGGCTGCCAACTGTGGTGTCACCCAACAGCCAGGGTAACTGTTGTTACTTTTATATGCATATCATCTCATAAGTGCTTCTCTACTTTTGTCACACTGCTACCATGTTTTCATAACCTTCCCCCAATTTCTTTAGCAATTTCATACCTTCTGACCCGCCTTCCTCATCAGTGCAGCCAAGACGCTGCACCTCTTTTTCCAGTCCACTGGGGTGGCTCACATAGATCCACAATCTTTTCCTTGGAGAGCAGCACATTGGCTTCACTGCTATTGCATCACATGTACATTTCTTGATCTTAAATCTCTACCAAATTTATGTTACCTCCTGCCATTTCTGTCTTGAGACCTTTAATTTGTTCATTTCTTTCACACATCTTTTGGACCTTTGTCCTGCAAATCCTGATGTGACCAAGGTGTGCTTAAAATGAGACATGAGTTCTGTGACCAAGACAGCTTCCCCTGTCCATGTCTCACCAAGAAACCAATTTTTCAACTCTCTCCTTATTCCTTCACTTCCATTCCTTTGCTATTTCACATTTATCTCATGAGATATTTAATAGATAAACTCATTGAAGAAAAGAAAGCATGAAAAATAAAAATTAGATCACTTTGTGGAAAAATCAGACTAGAATGTTGGTTAAATTTCACCCAAAATCCTGTAGAAGTTCCACCAGGCATTGCTCCACATAGGTAATACCCTCTTCAGCACATGGGTTGGATCTTTTAGATTATCATTATTATATACCACAAAATTCTCATTTCTGTATAAACAAATCAACAGTGTTATGAAACACAAATTGTGAGTAATAGAGGAAGGAAAAGATGCAGCCTAAGTAATGGTCTGAGATTCAGGGGGTTTCAAATCAATTCAGGTTTTACCTGGATGTAAAAGTTTCTGTGTGCCTGGAAAAGTTGTTTCATGTTTCCATGGCTCTCTGTAGAACAACATTGAGCTTCCCTGGGATGACTGTTCTGCCATCTCAGCCATTAGCACTGTAAACTCCTCAGGGCAGAGTCCACCTTGATACACTTATAGATGATGCCTGCAGCAACAAAACCCCAAACCCATCTGGGCTCCTAAGTTTTAACATTTTATAAACACTTCATTAAGAGTTTATTATTAATATAGCAGTTACTGGTAATGCTGAAAAATGCTTTTCTTCTTTTTTTTTCCTCTCTCACAGACACAGGCATACACACCCTGTTCACACAGGCTTTCTTTGGCTGCTATCGCCACCACACACTGACCTTTGAAATATGGAAATAAAAGTGCTCAGAAATAAAGCTGGCAGCAACAGCAGCCCTACTGTCGTCATTCAGAATCTGAAACAAGTGGAGCCATAGTTTGCAAGCTGTCTTCATAATTACTTGAAGCAGTTGTCACTCTGGCTCTAGTTTGTTCATTACACCCCAAACAAACAGCTGATATTTGTTAAAGAACATAAGCCACTTTGTTGAGGCAGGGTACTTTATTGTGAGGAACCCTGCAGCTGCAAGTCACATGCAGTGCATAGTATTTCCTGATTTCCTTTGCTTTATTTACTTCCCTGCATTCCCTTTACAGCAATGTCCTTTTTTACCAGAGAGAGAGAGAGAGAGTAAAAAAAAAAAATCCCAAAACAATAAGGTAAACATTAGCTAACATAAAGTTTGATAGGCTTAAACTTTATGACCCAAATCTGGTTCCCATTAAACAAATACTTTTGCTGTGGTAAGGAATGCTTAGCAATAAGAAAGTCATGGATGGAATTTGAGACTGCTGCACTCCAGTGAAACAACTGCTGCTTACAGTTCAGTGCCTTCTGTCTGCAGTAGCCTGAAGGGGAAGCAAATGGATGGCATCAATCTGAGCCAAGTCATAGAATCATACAATCATAGAATCATAGAATAGTTAGGGTTGGAAGGGACCTTAAGATCATCCAGTTCCAACACCCCTGCCATAAGCAGGGACACCTCACACTAAACCATGTCACCCAAAGCTTCATCCAATCTGGCCTTGAAGTCAGAAGGCTTCTGGGAAGGTCATTTTTTTGCTCACTTACATCCTGAAAATTGAGGTTCTGGCAAGTGGTCTGCAATATTTCATGTAAGAATTGTCACCTGGCTGACGGCTGTGGTCTTCCCTGGTGACCTACTGGATAGCTAGTTGAATGGGGAAAGATCACCTTTCAGTCTGCAGTTAGCAGGTCACCATGACTGCTGGTGGAAATGAAAGAATGAATGGAGAAGGTATGCAGAAAGAAGAGCTGGTTTTATCTGACTTGTATGAGACGAGAAAACCCTGTCCAATGAGACTTTTTTTTTAAGCCTACTCTGGCAACATGCGTTTGAAAGAATAAAGACAATAAATGAGCTTAGTAGGCCAAAGAAATTGACACCATCTTGTACATGACTAAACAGCTCTAGATGTGTGGACAGAGATCTCAGCCTAATCAGCTTCACAGCAACCATTGCTGAAAGCAATAACATATTTTCTTTTAAAGAAAAGATACAGAAGGAAAAAAAAGAAACCAAACCCACAGTGAAAGCATTCTAAATGTAGCATATTTCATTTTGATAACATGACTTGCAGGGAATTTTTATATGTGAAAAATCCTGCTTGGCAATCTTTCAGATGATGCAAAGGATGTTATTGATTGTCCTTGTTGGAGGGGAAGAATCAACTGAGGTGTTGCTACTGCAACACTTCAAATTGTGCATGAGACAGTCATGGCGAGAAAAGACCAATAAAGGGAGAAAATGTGATATATTTCTATCCTGTTGAGTTGTAGCTCCAAGCTCGTTGTTGTGGAAACATGAGCCCAGCACATTGTCTTGTCTGACATCTGTGCATCCAGCAAACTTGTACCAGTGCTGAGCTATTTGAGATAATACTTTTGTCTATACAGCAGCTGATTAAAGATACACTTCTAAACTGCTAATCAGTCTTTACGTTAAGCATGAGACAACCAGAAAGAAGGAAAGAAAGTGAGATGCAGTGCAGGGAGATATCGAGCAGTCTCACATGTAGGGATGGTAAGGCCATGTATTATTTAAGAACTTCAGGGAAGTGAAGGAAGGAGATAAAATCTCATGGATTCTTCTCTCAGGAAAGGGGTAAAAAAAGGAAAGATCCATGGAGTGAAAGTGGGTAGGACGTGAAGCACATTATATGGTGGGCTTCTTTTCTGTTTAGTCACTTCCAGTCTTCTGCTGAAAATCTATTAAGATGCAGTACGTAGAACAAGTTACCTTTTCATTATTCATAACTTAGGCCTTTAATTTCTCATTCTCTTTTCTTCATATTATCTATAGCTTGCTTTTTATAGAACTAACCTTATATTTCTGCTCTTGCCTGTGTCTGACTTCTATAACTTTGCAAGTAAGAGGGCAAGTTAGACCTCTGCTATTTGCCATGAGGCAAGAAGGGGAGCTGGAAGTTGTACAACTGATCCCCAGTCTAAACCATCAGGGACAGCACTACAGGGAGTGTTTTTTTGTGCAGCTGGACATAGTCACTGTAACTTTCTCTCTCCAACAGCACCAAACCCGTATTGCCATGGGTTAGCTGCCAGTACATTCAGAGACAAATTGCTTCTATCCTGGTGACAATTTGCTGTGATTCTGCCTCATCTGAAAGTGCTTTTTTCCATTTTTGTATAAGTTAAACTATGCCCAACACTAACCACACTGTAAGGGCTCAGAACTAGGGCAGACTTGCAAAACTATTTTATTTGTTTGCTGATTCCCAATTGTTTGTGTGAAAGCTGAGGTAGAAATATGATGATTCAGTATATTACCCATGTTGGGTCAGTTATAAAGTGCATGTGCCTCCACCTACATCCATCCTGTGCTTCCTGGTTTGCCCATGCACATAAATAAAGCAAGCCTGGCTTTTTCAGCAGAAGCTTTTCAGATTATTTTCCCTGACACTCCTACAAGTAAGTTCACCCATTGAAAAGATAACAGAATTTTATAAGAAAAGGGTGGCAGCAGAGTAGCAGTCTCCTAATACACTTCCCCAAACATGCCTTTCAATGACAAGAAAACTTTTTATGCTGGGAAATTTTAAAAGAAGACAATACAGTTGAAAAAGATCAGAGGGGACATGCCAATGTAAAGAACTGCCATAGCAAAGAGGTACTGGGCATTGAGTTGATGACCAAGCTGAACCTCCTATAGCAAGTGTAAGATCTATTCATTAAAAAAACTCTAAGGCAGTACTATGATGATATAGAAATACATGTTAAAAGGTGATGCCGAGCATTGTAAAAGCCTATATACATCAGCTGGGAAATAATCTTTCTGGTAAAGGCTGTCAAATTTCTTTCCCTTCAGTAGTTATTTGTCTCACTTACTAAACAGAAATGTTTGTCCATACAGAGACAAGTACAATCAAGCCTACTGCTAGATCAACTGGGGTTAGGCAGAAACCAGAGTAGAAAGCATCTTAATAAAACAATAATGCAACCAGGATGTATTGAACTGTTAGTATCTGGTTTGTCCTACCACAAAATACATTTTAAGAGGCCAAGCTTGAGAAGTAACTATTTAACAAAGGATTTTTTTGTTTCCCTCTTTTTCTCATTTTCCTTCTGTTTCCTGAATGCATTCCATTATTTGAATATTTTACAAGATAAGCAGCATTCTCCCTCAATTTAAACCCTGGCAAAAGAGCATTAGAAAAAGTGACAAGACCATCATTCAAAGGAGAGGGTCACACTAGTAGCTTGTTACTTCATTTTCATGACAAAGATTGCATCTGACATTTAATACCCAGAATCTTTGAAGAAATACAGTGAAGTGCTCCACCATTTTGACCTTTTCTTGGGTCTTTATTTCTGATTGGCCCATCCATTCCACTCTTTCCTAGGCATTATAGCCCTATCAATCAAGGAAACAGAGATTACAGTCCACTGTGAAACAATACACATTTAAAGGAGGCACCGTTAAGGTTTTTTGGACCCACATATTCTGCACCTTAGGATTGTTATAAATGGTTCACTAGAAACTATTTCCCCTTTTTTATTCTTCTCCAGCCTCTTGCAACAAATTAAGGAAATAATAAAGGCTTCAGGATTGGTAAAGATACTGTGACCCCAGCACCTAACAACATCTCTAGGCAACAGGTTTGCAGGGGGAACATTTTTGGCATAAATAACCAAGGATACTCACTGAGAGGTAGAGGGTTTTGCTCCTTTCCAGATCAACCTTTTTGCAACAGCAGCTTTGCTTCTCACTTTCATGTTCTCACTCTCTTTCTGGCCCCTGTGTATATTCTGGGAAAAGGACAGGTGAAATTTAAATAACACTTTAAAAATGTCCACCTGTAAAAAATATTAATCGGTAACACCTACTTTTCAGTAGCACATTTCAACTGTGATCTCATAGTGCTTCCCAGAACTGGTAAGGGGTATTTTTGGGAATGCCCTGTGTTTGACTTAAGGCCACTGTGGAGCCAGGAGTGAAATGCAATGTTCCCCATTCCCCTTAAGAACCAAAATAATTACTGGTAAATACATACTTTTGGACTTGTAGGAAGGTAACATTAAAAAATGAGAAACACTATAAAGGACCATCTGCATCTCCTTTATGTGCTTTTCCTGTATTTTCTCACAAAAGCCCAGTGACTTGTATGCTGCAATTCATGGCAATGACAAATGGACCAAGGAGTTTATGGCCATTAGTGAGTGACTTCAGCTCTGAATTACATCCTGCAGTGACCAAACTTTTAGTTATATTATTGAAGATATAGTGAAATAGCACTGAATTTACTGTATAGTTAATGCAAGAGAAGACAGTGCACTGTTCAAGCAGTGCAGCCAACAAAATGGATTACATTCATACAAATGAAGAAAGAAAAAAAATTACATGAAATGGACAAATAATAACTTCAGGGAAGGTATTATCAAAAATGCACAGACAGCTAAAGAGAAAGTCTGACTAAAAAACTTCGATCTGGAATGGAAAAACTAAAGAAGAAACCCTCTGCTTTTCATTCCTGCTGGTGCAGAGTCAACAAATACTCTGTTTGCTTCACTGCTATCATATGGCTATTGCTGCTCTCTGATTTCCATGGTCATTAAGGGAACCTTTTGTCCATATTCTGTGCACAGGACAAACGTTCTGGCTGCCTACTCACTCTTTAAGGTGAGGGCAAATATCTTCTGGAGTTCTAAAAACCATCGCAGCCTTCAACTTTGAACTCCTGCTGTCTTTTTCTTGCTGCTTTACCTCCAAGGGCTATCTTTTTTATTATTATATTGCTTACTGTTCTCCAGAGTAATAACATCCTAGACCCTTCCATATAGAATCAGAAGAGATGTTAAAACCTTTTTTGACCTTTCGATAGGTTCTGCCTTTTACTATTTCAATTAAAATTCTGCTCAGGTGATCCTTTAGTTTGTTTTCTGAGGAATATTCATTCATTCATGGTTGGTTTTATATTTTCTGTATTTCTCTGGTTGTTTCTCATGGATGGTTTTTAAAGTGTTTTTTATCAGAGTGGTCAAACAAAGTAATCAATGGTGTGAGTGACATTCTTGACACAGGTTTTCTCTCAAAGGAAAGTTTATGTGGCTTTCACTGGAGATGGGACTTAGTCTAATAGTGAGATTCAAGTTAGTCACAAAGTTTGGTTAGAAATCCAGGTAATCTCTATGGAATTCATGCAGTAACTGGACCCCTTCAGCCAAGCATGTTTGTTCCACTCTGCTTTCTGAACCACAGCTATAGCAAGTTCTGATATCCCAGCATTCACCCTGCAGCTAAATTCAGTTGCATGATTCAGCCTTTTTAGGTCTCATGCTACCTGCATTCTGGGAGCCATAGCTCCTGGAGAAGGGTCCTGAGCAAGGGAAATGCTTAGCACTGGGGAGTGGTAGCATGCCTACACACTCCCAGAGCAGAGACAGTGGGATCTTGCCTCAAAACGATGATGCCAAAAGCCATTGCAAACTCAGCAGACTGCCTGAGTTTTCAGTGGTGGTCTCTGTAGAGCACAGATCCTTGTGGCCTATATGGACTTTTTTCTTTCCCCTAATTTGGGATTTGTTTGGTTTTTTTTTTTTTTTTTACTTTTTTTAATTTATTTTAACCATGACATAATTTATGTGAGACTTGATAACACACAGCCTTCAGGCTCATGCCTGAGAATGCACCTAAGCATAAATTATTGCACAATAATTCCAGCCCTGTCTGGTCTTACTGCTTAATAAAATTAACATTATGATATGAACCAAAATGTCTTGAAGTAAAACTGCACTTTTTTGAGAGTTCAATTGAAAGGAAAAAAGCCACCATCCAAGAAAATAATCAGGCTTTTATGAGTGAGGTAAAATATAACTCTTTTTCATCTCAAGACTTTCTTTTTCCTTTTTACAAGCCAGCAACTTTGTTGCTTTTTGTTCTGTAAGTAATGTGAGATGCCTCTTTATACACACTCTGAGTTGTTTCATCATTCAGAAGCAAAGCAAAAACAGAAAGTTGCAAATTCCTGGATTTTATCTTTAACAAAAAATACCTTTTCTCCATTTTTTTTGTAATGCCAGCAGTGAAAGGAATAGTACAGTGCTCTGAAGAAAATACCTAGGAGACAAGAACTTCTCTGTCACTCTCTTCTTAAAAAGTTCCCAAAATAAAAGTCATGCAGGAGTTCCTCAGTGCTGTCCTGGTGACAAACCAGGTGGACTCTGCCCCTCTTAGTTCAAAATATGCACAAATACATACTAGCACATAAGGAAACCCCAAGTCTAAGACTGTAATGACAAGAAGCATGAGGAAGACTGAAGATGCAGAGCCCTGCAGTATCAGTTAGACTGACAGGAAGGCTTAAGAATTAAAGGTGGTAAAGCGATTGTGACAGGCAGCTTATTTGCTCTTTTATGTCTGCAGGAATGTAGAAAAGCTGGCCTTTTCCTGAAGAGTTCAGCCTGTCATAGGGTCCAAGTATACAGCCTTCTGCAGCTCAAGAGATTGTATTAGTTACACAGAGACAAGCCACAGATCAAGCAAACAATTTTCCATATGCATAATTTGCAACTGAAGTTACAGAATCTGATTTCTGTAGAATTTACAGTTAGTTTTAGGTCTTTGCCTATGAGATGGAAAAGATGCAAATTATTCCCAAGCTAAAAGTCCAATTCCATGTTCATAGTTTTGGGTGGGTTTATTTCTTGAATTGAATTATCCTCTCTCTCCCCCAGATAAACAGGAATTACACTGCTCAATCTATTTCTTATCAAGACAGGAAGATTGTTTAAAACAGTCTATGTGATGGTTAATACACTAAGCTCATGAGTGGTGCCATGGAGATTATTTTGCAAATGCGTAAAATCTCCTTACAAAGAAAAAGTCTGAGTCTGGAGCAGATATTTATTAAGGCAGCCCCAAGAAACTACGATGTAGTAACTGCTGGGTAACACAGAACAAAAAAGAAATACAGGTCTAGAAGCATAACTGAATGAAACAAAAAAGCAAGGGTAGCCTTTTGTCAGCCTCTTATATTTGCCGGAATGAAAAAAAAGCCCAGTGAATTTGAATCAAAATCAAAGACAGAGAAACTGCTGGGTCTGCTCTCTACATGCCTTTGAACTGGCCTAAGCATGCCTCAGTCTAGGCTGGAAAACGTGCACACACTAGTTTGAGGATTTCACAATTATGAAAACTAAAGAGCCTTTTGTTTGTATATTTTGTTTAGTTAAATGTAGCACCATACACATCTTGTCAAAAAGGGTTTTGAGCAAGTCTTTCTGTACATTTAAAAGGCAACTAAACAGACAGAGAGACACTGACTGGTTTATCTCTCCAGCCAGCACACTGGGAAAACAAATAACTTTTTCCAGGTGCTGCTTCTTAATTGGGTTCTTTCCAGTGTAAAATTCATGTGGGCTCTCAAGAAGATCCTTAGGTGGTCCAATAGGTCCCATTTGTGCTACGAAAGTCATCTTCTGTACATTCTCCTTTCTGTATTATCAGTATCCACCCTCAGGCCTGGGGACAGAAGAGTAACAAGACAGTCAACACAACAATCCCAGGGTGCTAATACAAACTGGAAATAAAAGGCACAATTTCCACAATGAGGAAAAGTTCAATGTGAATAGCTTGGAAAAAATCAAAAACCTCAGACAGAATGAAGAAAAGAATTAGGTCACTGACTCTGAGCCAGGAAAAAATACACACAAGAGGAAATTAGAACAGCAGAACTATTTCATATTTGCTCATCCAAATATTCAACGTGCATGGGCAGCAGTATGTTCTGTCTTCTGGAAAACTGTTATGGGCCGGAAAGATTGTTAGGAATTTCTATACCATCTCTACAATGTACCCACTCCTATCCAACAAATTACATGTGGCAGTATACATACAATATGAGATATCCATTAAGCCTGAAAGCTAAATGCTGTACTCACCCTAATGAGAAACAGCACAAAGCATGTTTATTAACCCTTTAGTATCATATATTGCACATCATCAAGTTTACAAACATTGCTATTCTTCTCACAGCATATGTGGATATTTAATTCTATGTTAAGATTTTGTCACATCAAAATCATTGCCTTAGAATCTGAAAGGAAGCCACTGTTGTTTCTGAGGTTTCATTCTTTTGCAGAAGGTGGATGCAATATAAGACATGATAATTAACTGCTTGTAGAAGGCACTCCTTGGTGCATGAAGGGTAATAAATGATCAGAAACAATCTTCACAGAATTACCAAAGGAAAACTGTGTTTGTACAACCTGACTGTGGCCTGGGATGAAAGACTGTGGATAAGGGGAGAGCAGTAAAGATCATTTACCTTGATTTCACTGAGGCTTTTGACATACGCTTCCACAGTGTACTCATAGCTGAGATGTGACCTACACAGATGAACACAACATGGATGGGAAAAACTGCTGGTCTGTTTGGCTGAAAGGGTTGTACTCAGTGTTCTAAAGTACAGTTGGTGGCCAATTATGAGTGTGTTCCTGGAGTCAATACTGGGGTAATATGTTTAACACCTTTATTAGCAACCCAAGCAATGTGAGGAGCAGCACCCTTAGTAACTTCATGGAAGACACCAAACTGGAAGAAGAAGCTCAGGTGCTGGAGGGCATTTTCCTTTATTTATCACTCATGACCTCTTATCTGGAATATTCTGTATGGTTTGGGACCCTTTTGTACAATGCAAACTGGAAAGAGTCCTCTGGAGGATGAATGAGAGGATAATGGATGTAAAGCACAGAAAAGGAGAGACTAAAGGAACTGGATTTATTTAGATGGAGAAAGGAGGCCTAAAAGGCGACCATCCTCCACTGCCTAATAGCGACTCATAGAGAGCAGTTGTCAGAGGTGCACAGAAAAAGGGCAAAATTCAGTGAGTGATCACACATTTCAGAAGGGGACATTTCAATAAGAATAGTGAAGCAATGGAAGAGGGATCCCAAGAAGTAGTGGGAGCTCCTTTCTTTGACATCCTAAGAACTTGCTTGTACAAGGCCCTGAGCAACCTGACTGGGATGACACCCAGCAGATAAACTGCCCACAGCTAATACCTGGTGATCATGGGAATGTCCATGCTTTCAGAAAAAGCAATACCTATGAAATGGTTGTAGCACTTCAAAGGCACTTTGAATTCACAACTCTTATCTTGCAAGAAATATTCTAACCCCTGAGCAACTCACCCCAGTTCAAAAGAGAGTTGCTCTGCAATTCATTTTCTGAAACCTCTGTTGGAACAAGCCAACATACAGGAAAAAAAAAAGCAATTGTATGGCCATTAGAACAAACAAGTAAGGACTGACTCTACAGTCAAATGATTAAGGCATTGAAGTAAATGAAAAAGAACTGGTGACAATTAGAAAAGGCGAAGATCAGGTTTCTGCTTTCTAGCATATTCACGTGTTTTACATGTGAGAATCATCAACTAAATGATCCATGGAGGTGAGAAAAACATCTAGGTCTTATATTTGTGATATTTTTTGCATCTGCTCCCTAGTCAATAATAAGGGAAAGAATAAGGGGAAGAAAGTGAGAACTTACACTGAACAGACTAGAGAACTGTCCCTTTTTCAACCACAGAATATCAACATGTCACAAGGCCTGTCCCTCAAAACAACATTTCACAAGATATAACAGGAGTCCTTTGCTTCACTCCCTGAGATCTAATACAGAGAACACTGCTTTTCTTCCAAATGCAAGTGGAGCCAGTGTGAGCTGTGTTGTTAATATACAAGCTACAGCTATTTACCACTCAGTGCTCTCAGGACCAGCTGCACGGAGGGCCTCTGTCTATATTGTTCAGCTCATCTCCCAAAACAGCATGGACTTCTCCACAGTCTACTGGTGTTAGTTCCTGTCCTGGCTCAATTCCTGTGCTCATGAATTGTCAAAGAAGAATTGTCATGAGCCAAATCTATGTCAGAAACTGCTCTAACAGTGATCACTAGAGCATAAGGCTTATGGCTACATGTGGAACAATGAGAAAAAGTAAGATACTGAATAAATGGTTGCGATGCAAATGCTGTCCTCCTCACTTAGCAAACATAGCTTTCCTGTACTACCCTTCCAAATTAGCCCTTCAAATCTTCCTTCTTCTTTCTTTCCTGAGCTGTTGAGTAGGTGAGATAAAATCTTAGTGCACTACTGATCAAAATCAGTAAGATGCCTCATTAATCCTCCTGCCTGTCTTCTTTATCTGTTATGGCATTTTAAACTTCTATTGCAAACTCTGTGTAAGGGCTCATTTCATCTCACATTTTATAGCGTGAAATCCAGTCAGAACCCAACCCGGGCTAGAACTGCTTGCAATAAATAACAAAGGCTGTCAAAAATTATAACAATGTTTTTGAACAGCAGTGTTTTTAAGAGTTTAAAATTGTTGCTTTAAATTATTCAGCTCCTTAATTTACACTTGGTTTTGTCTCTCAGATCAGGAAGTCTGACTTAAATATTTTTTATGCTGATTTAGATCATCAAATAGGAAAAGTCTTGCAGTTCCTAGTTCAGGGCATCTATGTCTGAATAGTGATAGAGGTATCTCTGAGATGTCTCTAATTTGTACCATTTTAGGAACAATTCCTTGAGACAAAAGGAGACATCCAGAAACACCAGCTTTTGAATGTCAGGTTAACAGACCTCAAGCCTTTATACTACCTTGAGGTTTTTCCCAAAACATATTAATTCTTCTTGGAGCTTCAACAGGCACTAGTACAGTCGAATACTTTATCACTGTGTTGCATCTCCTTTGCGCTAACCTGCAATAAGTAAACTGATAAGTCATAGAATCACAGAATCACAGACTGGTTCAGGTTGGAAAGGACCTCAAGATCATCTAGTTCCAAACTCCCTTGCCATGGGCAAGGACAGCTTCCACTAGACCAGGTTGCTCAAGGTCCTGTCCAACCTGGCCTTGGTCAAGGTTGAACAGAATCAAGATACAGCAACAAGGTCATATGTTGAATAAAGAGATGTCATTGCTCTGTAAAGCCATATTTTGACTGTAACTGTAGACCTGTCAAAACTCAGACACTAAAGTCCTTGCTTCTGCTCTACAGTTTCACATACAACTAGGATGCCTGAGACACCAAGCACACAATCCCCAATGCCTGGTGTAACACAGTGGAAGTACATTCTTCACTCAGTCAGAAAGTCAGCCCCATTCTGAAAGAATTCATTCATTCAGCCCCATTCTGAAAGAAGACCCTTCCATGTGATGGCATAATGGAAAAGCCATGAAAAGTCACGAAAAAATACCAACCTTCTGCCAAAAAGAATTTTCAAATTTGTGAAGGTTTTGGGAAAATGGAATTAAATCTCTACAAAATCTTAATCATCCAGGCTGACAGCTGCTGAGGAGACAAAGGCATTGTGAGCCAAGAAGGCTGGGCAGCCATCAATTCAGAGAGATTAGGAATGTGTCAGTCTCAGGAGCTGCGTACACCAGGGGAAGCCAAGCAGCTTGGCAGGCCTTGCTGGCAGAAAACATCAGCTTCTTTATTGTCAACAATATTTTTCAGTAGAAAATATCTTTCAGCCTATTTTTTAACAGTCTAATTCTTAGAAATCCTGACAGTGACACTACTAAGTTACTATAACTGTGCCAGATGGGAAGGCCAGTTGGAAAATAATGCTCAACTTCATAAAGGAAGGGGAAGCAGAAGGCTGGGGGAACTCTAAAAAAGCAAGGTACCACATCTAGGTCCCAAGTGCTCTTTGCTACTTATACTGTAGCAGAGAAATCACTTCTCAGTAGCAGGTATCTTCTTTCACAGAGATTAAAGGGACTACAATAGGACAGGGGACTGCTCTAGTCTGTTCTGTTTGCCCACCCAGGCTAGAGTGCTCCCCTACAGGAGGAGTGAAGCCATCACCTCTTACAAAGTCGGAGGCACTTTGTAGATGACGTTGCACTGACCTGTAACGTCGAGTCACTGCAGAAGTTTAGGGCATTCACAACTCAGAGTAGAGCTGAATGAACTGGTTCAGAAGAGCTGAATAATTGTAACTTCAGTCAGATTATACCCTGTTGCCGAGCTTGTGAATTTCTATGTCTTTCCTTTAATAGAAATTCCCTTGCTTTGCATGCTGACTCACAGCCGTGACAAGGTCAAAGCACTCTTTAGGCCTACAGACACTGAGTGCTTGATAAGACTGACTGCAGGAGGATAGTTTTTTCTCAGCCCAGACAGCAGCCAAATCACTTTTGTCAGAATCCTAGACCCTCTGAGTCCAAATTTTGTTGTTACCATAAACTGCCAGATTATTCATGGCATTGCTATAGTGGGATAGGACACAGATTTATCACATATGATCACAACATGACCAATTCTTTCACATTCCTTCCTTCTATTTGACCCTTTGTTCCTGCTTTCTGGCCCCAATCCTCTCCAGACATCATATTCTACCCCAAGAACTGATCTTTATCTCCATCTCACACTCCGTCTGTTCTTTCTATGGGTGCAATCTCTCTGAATTCACATTGTCCCACATTTCAGGACAAGGTAAGGCCTGAAGCACAAAAATCAATAGGGAAGTGCAAGAAAAGTAGCACAATCCAGACCTAGCCACAGGCAGCTCCTTTTATCTTCCTGAGATGAAATGTCATTTCTGTAGCAAGTGCCTTTTCATTTGGAATCTATCTTTTCAGTGATGAAATAACACTTCTGAAAGCACCACATCAGAGAGGATGGTTCTTTGGGAATACAGTGATAATAAGCATAGCAAGTGACAGAAGATAATCTCAGCAAGCATTTAGTAAGGTAGGAAGCACAATATTTATTGAACCTTTGATTAAGTAGAAAACTTCAAACTGGGATTAAGCCAAATCTCTTGCATCCATGACATCTCTAAAAAAGGCAACCAGCTGCTGGGGCATATAAAGAGCTACCATTAGAAATGCAGAGATTCCAAAATGCTCTGGATGGTTTTGCTCCAAAAAGACTTATCATGAACAAAATATTAGTATGCAATTAATTTTAACTATTTTCTTCAGAGTTTTTCCATTTCCAAATCCAAAGGCAAAAAATCTCTATTCTTTGAATCAGTAAGATCTCAGTCATGGCCTTTCATCTTTCTGAAGTATCCCACTATAGTACTGCCATCCACAGGTTTAAATTCTTTAAATTCAAGTGACTTTGCCCCAATGACAGTTGCCATTAACATGATGAGTCATAATAAAGATCTACAATTTTGGAAAACCAAAATTCAACTTTCCCCTTTTCTTAAATAAATAGAACCACTGCTAAAAATAAAAGGGAAAAAGGATGTTTTACTGTAATTGAGTGGTTCTGCTTCAGCTACCATTAAACCTTTTGTTTCATTGCCAGTCATGTAGCATACCTAGGTGCCTTATGTTTCCTTTTAATTTGTGCAATTCCTAGAAAATAAAATGCCTCATTATGTTCTGCAGTACAGTAGCATTTCTGTAAGGTCCCCCAAAGAATCTAATCATCGCAATACTTTCATTTTGTTTCACTAAAATGAACAGACAGGCACAGAAGATATTTAACATTTGGATTTTAAAAGAACAGTTGGCATTCACAATTTAAAGTATTTCTGTTATTTCAGATAAGATGATTAATAGAAAACAACTGTTGTCTGGCAGATTGCATTTAAAACTGTACTATTGAACACATCCCCAATTACTACGAACCAAGCAGTGTACAAGGAATATATCATTAGATACATTTTAGGCAGGGAAACAGCTGCTAAAATTTAAGACAGGTAATTGTATAAAGTTCAAATAATACTGGCAGAAAATCCACCTATTTCAATAAACCCATCACTTTGAAAGTAGAAACACTTTTCTCTCCCAGGAGAAGAGATCTAAGCATAAAATAAAAAATACACTTAGATGTCCTTGTGATGTGAAAAAAAAGATATGCTTTGAGATCAAGTTTGGAAACCAACAGGAAAACTCTTTAAATATTGGTTTAACCATCAGAAGGGCAATTTAAAGATATAAATAAGAGTAAGATTGTATCAGTTTTTCTCAGATTTATAGTTTCATTTACCCTAAGCACAATTTACACTGAAACAGAGTGCAAGTACAATTTAAGCCTTTGTTTAAAACCAGGTCTGAAGTGTCGCAGACTTGTCAGCTGCCTCTACACGGTCCTGTGGTCTTGCGAATGGGGAACCAAGCCAAGAGACTTGCAAAGCAGAGGTGCTCAGTGCTGCATTATGTTCTTTGATTGTGTCTTAATTTTATTATTAGCACCTCCCTCACCCCCAAGACCTCCTACTCTCAGTACATAAAAGCAAGCTGGAATGTAAAGAGCGGTGCAGCCTGCTGCTAGCTGCAGGTCTGGGGAAAGCAGGGTCTGGGCAGTCATTGCACTGTGGGTATTTCAGGTGCTACTACAGACAACCAGCATCATGGAGGCACGCTGTGGGGCTGTGCTGTACATTATTATGTAAGAGAGGCCTTCAGCTTCAAATGCACAGCAATTGGCATGAATTTAAATAAGACAATGAAGGGAGTTAGCTGCAGAAAATTAATGGCAGGCGAGCCCATTCTAAATAAAACATGCCCAAACCCCTTGTTTGAAAAACAATAAAGCTGAAAGTACATACTAATAATGTTAAATTGCATGCTTGCATGCATGGTCT
The DNA here is from genome assembly GCA_002631895.1 of Agapornis roseicollis. Taxonomy (NCBI): domain Eukaryota; kingdom Metazoa; phylum Chordata; class Aves; order Psittaciformes; family Psittacidae; genus Agapornis; species Agapornis roseicollis. Next base: position 81,447 of record NDXB01008582.1, on the reverse strand, counting down.
CTGAGCTCAGCACATGCAAGCTGTCTCCAGCCATCACACAAAGACATTCAAACACACACACACACATACACACAGTCACACAGTTCAAATACACATGTAAATGCATTCTGCTCACTTTTTCCTCATCATATGTGTTAAATGGGTCGAAATAATGAAAGAATATATATGAGGACGCACATGAACAGCTGCATGTGCCAGATATAGAACAAGTGTATGAGAGTGTAAATACAATGCATGAGTCTGGATTACCACAAAACCAAACAAAAATGCACAGAAATTACATTTAGGATTTCACAATTTCTCATTTTATATTCCAGCCCCATATGCTCCTTTGTGTGTGTGCATGGTTAGACACATTCCTAGACACCCAGATCATATTTTTCCCATAGTTATTATATTTTATCGATGTTCCTCTCAATCTGTATTTCAATTTATAATGACACCTGTTTAACAAGAATTGCATGGCATTAGTAAGGTAGCTTGTACAAAATGCAGTTGCCCATACACTAAACAAAATTTCTAAGTGAAAAGTTTCTGTTGTATTGTACTTAAATTGGAATTGTTATTGAAAATCAATTATTGAAAATAAATTATTATTGAAAAATAATGCACTAACAAAGGTATAAGAGATGCAACCAGAATCAGTAGATAAGGCTACTGATTGACAAGATATGGTAAGTAAAGTTGTGCTATGTATAGCTATATAAGGAATTAAAGAATTAGAATTTCAGTCCTGAAATTGGGAATTCTTAATTGGGATTTTTATAGTCGCAGATGTAGTGCTAAAACAATAGAACTGACAGAGAAATAATCACCGTATTCAAAATTAGTTAAATTTACTTAATTTGCTCCTGTGGACAACTGATAAGCACATCTTCCTAGCTACTCAGCAAGCAAACATATCAGAATACTACAGCAGTACAAGGGGCAGATGCTATGATTTATTAACAAAGTACTGAAGGTGTGCATGTAGACTCCAAATTTGGAGATGCATCACTCAAGAATTTTTTGTGGGTAGAATTCTTCTATACCTCTAAATGTTAAAGCTCAGTACCTGACATTATACAGACAGATATTGTCTGTATAATGACAGATTGTGTGTTAAATACATGCTTAGATCAAATACTGAAGACAAATTTATGGGGGCTTTTTAATGCACCATACTAAAAAAGATGTGTAAGTACAAATAAAATAATGCTCTAGAATTTAAAAATAGTAATTTAATTTCAGGGGGTTTATCATTTTGGCAGAGGACAGAAGGAGTCAGTGAGATAACATTCAATGACAGAATTATTACCCAGATCTGCAGTTAAGCTATGTAAATAATTCATCTCCACACCAGATATGTCTTTTTGAAAATGTACTGCATATCTTCCCTCTGTGACAAACGTATTACACATCATTATTTCAGTGTTAATTGCAGTGGAGAGCAGAGAGAGGAGCTCAGAGTGCCTACTGTGCAAGTGAAATTGTTTGCTCTATTCAAAAGCAGTAGTGCTTGACGTAGTAAAGTCTAAATGCCATGAAGAACAGTGAATGGCTTTCAGTCTTTAGTGCTGATAAACAAGTTTATTGTTCTTATTGTTTATTTTTGGAATTAAAGCTAACCCATTCCTGTTAAACCTAGATATACGTCAATCAGTTGCTATATGTAAAGGAAGAAGCAACGTCTGTTAGACCCATAAGAGAAAAAGACCAAAGAGTATTTAATCCATTTTGCCCTGAAAAGAAGCTGTTCATTGGACAGGAAAATTATTGAGCAAGCATAAGGAGCATATCTGAGTATTGTTCATGGCTTTTCCTCTGAGGCAAAGACAAAAAAGAGATTTTGAAATTATTTATTACATGAGAGGTTTATTTGGGATTGCTGAAAGCAACGTGCTAAGTAAGTGCTGGAGACAGGCTTCCTTTCATCTAGGTACAGATGAGACCTGGAGAGCAGCACTTTGTGCTTGCTGTCAGCTGTGTAAAGATAATAAACCAGGTCTGCAGGCAGGATAAAATGAAGAGGCCAGAGTTTTGGGTTTCCCACAACCCAAGGCTGGAGATCCAAACACAACACAGCACCCACAGTGAGTGAGTGATGGTCAGATGTCTCTGTCTTTCTGGAGGAAACACATTACTGTGGTGCTTAAGAGCAAAGCAAGCAAAAAGTTACTTTTATGATCTTGGTCTATCTGTTGTAGTCCAAAATTGAATGGGCACCAAATTTGTACAGCGCTTTAGGTAACTTTGGAAAAACACAAGACTCCTTTGAGAGGTTTAAAGCTTAATGAATTCTCCACTTGAAGATCAAGACTGCTGTTTAGCAAAACCACTCATTTTGAATCAACCCTTGGATAATACTATACCAGTGTCCCTGCCCTAGCTTTGCCATTTCTTAAAGGAGTCCTCAGGCATTTCTCTGCCCTCACTCCTCTGCTGCTGTCTCTTAATACTATAAAATTAAGTTAAATTTATTTATGTCTGGTCACCCTAATAGACTATTAAATACCCCTTCCCCTCCCCGCAAAAAACTTCCCATCTTTTTTATAGTGTGTGACACCTTAACCAGCTTTGTTACACAATCAGTCTTTTGTCTGTCATTGCTGGGGATGCTGTCTCAGGTGCTGGCTTGCCAGCCACGTTGCCATCTCTTCGTACACATGGGCTGCAATGTGAGTTGGTGATCACCCTCCCCCCTGCCTCTGAATTTCTGTCCCCTCATAATGTGATAGGCAGAGAAGGCAAATGATGCTCAGAGCTGAAAAGGAGACTGCAACTTGCAGGAACTGTGCACAATAGAGATCCTAATAGTAAATAGAAAGCAGAAATAACTATCATCTGATCATTGCTACAGTGCAACAATAGGGAGTGATTCAGTTTGGGATACATTAACAGAATGTGAATAGCGCTGTTAACAGCAGTGTGATACACACAGTTCCTGCCTCAGCTATGTTATGAAAATATTGTCATGCTTGCAAAGCTCTTGTGAGGTGTTAGTTAATTTTCTTGATGCATTGGAAGAGCTAACTGATCTCCAGAGGTATTTGCTAAGGTTATTGTCTGCACAAAAGTATATTAGAGGAGGCAGGCTATTTTTCAGTTTGTGCATTAGTCACTACAAAATCCAAAGACAAAACCAACTAGCCTAGCTGGGGCTAGAACACAAAATCTGGGTTTTAGAGAATTTGAAACTTGAAGTTCTAAAACCCCAGGAAATTCTGAATTCTTGGCAAATCCCTTTTTAGTTCTCAGATGTGGGGGATTTCACAGCAGTGCAAGAAAATGCCAATCCTGTTATTTATGTGTAGTTCCTTCTGGGCCAGGATGGGTGCTTTTGGACTGAGCTTGCATCCATCAGTTTCATATTAAAACTGGGGGATTTTCCTGAATTATCACCAATATGTCATGTGCATTCATAGGTGACTCCCATAAAGTTACTGCTTGTTTTAATTACATACTGTGTTCAAAATTGTAATCAGAGCCTTATACCCCTGCCATTCCTGTCTTGCAGGTCATTTGAAATGTCTTTCACTCAGCCCTGTACACTAGCTTCTCTGTTATGAGCCATATGTTTCCTTACTACTAACGTACTTAATTTCAAATTCTACAGGACCCTTTAATACATAGTTTGTATTCTAATACATTGCAGGATTTTTGTTTTCAACTTTTATTTTCCAGCTGGGGAGCATTTTCAATGGGATTGTTGTAGTTTGAACCCAGCCAGGCAGCACGTTCACCCACTCAACCCCTCCTTCCTGCCCCCCCCCCTCCCCCCCTTTCCTCCCCACACCCAGAGGAGTGGGAGGGANTAGTTTGAACCCAGCCAGGCAGCCCATTCCCCCCCCCCACCCCCACTTCCCGCCCCCCCCCCCTCCCCCCCTTTCCTCCCCACACCCAGAGGAGTGGGAGGGAAGATGGGCCGAAGAACTCCCACTGGTCAGATAACAACAGTCCAGTAACCAAGGTACAACACAATTTTGGTTTTGTTTTACACATATCAAGACACAGAAATAAACATGATATCACATGTAAGTGAAAGTCCTAGGCAAATGAGACAACAAAGGACAGCTATGTTCTAGATGAAAAATGCCTCAGGAAGGAGTTGTTTCTGAAGCCTGCTGCCCCCTCTAGCAGTGTTTGGGAGACTCCCCTCAACTGAACACCAAGGCTTTGTCTCTCTAATGCCTAAATTCTAATCCTAGGTGTGGACTGGGCCTTGCCAAAAGACTTTCTGCTCTGGCTAAAATGACCAACTGGTCAGTGTAAAATTCTTTTCATTGCCTGAACCTTCCCTCAACAGGCCCTTTACAACCTTATCACAACCAGACCCTTAGGCTTTACACCTCTGCTAACTGTAAACCTACCCCAAAGAGCAACCAGACTTCTCAAGGGAAAATACCTTTGGTTGCCCATTTGCAGAACTTAATTGTATTCATCCATCGACTTTGTCATTCTCCTGACCCTAAAAGTGGCCCAAGCTTTAAACCCAGACAACCCTTGCCTTGGCCAAACCAGAAAATTCTTCAGGGATATTAATTTCTTTTGCCCAGACTTTGTGTGGGTAGCTCCTTGGTAGCCCCTTTCCAACTGGATCCTTGGGGCCTGTCTTCCTCGTAACCATCATACCCCAGTCCTAAACCTAGATATTTCCTAGGCCTTAGAAGCTTGGGCTTCATAAACCTCCCAAGCCACAAAACCCCACGGATTTGTTTGGCAGCCTAATTGCTATTGTTCTTCTGGGAAGATCTACATATTTTCTCTCTCCTAACTTAAGTCTCAACCGTAATCCATAATCCAGTCAAGGACTAAGCTAAAATTTTCCTTTGACAAGGGGTAATCAGTTCAAACTTCAACAGGGGAGATTTAGCTTAGATATAAGGAAGAAATTCTTTACTGTGAGGGTGGTGAGGTGCTGGCACAGGTTGCCCAGAGAAGCTGTTGCTGCTGCATCCCTGGCAGAGTTCAAGGCCAGGTTGGATGGGGCTTGGAGTAACCTGGTCTAGTGGAAGGTGTCCCTGCCCATGACAGAGGGTTGGAACCAGATGATCTTAAGGTCTTTTCGAACACTAACCATTCTATGATTCTATGATCCTATTACACAGTGTTCATCTGGGCTACCCCGGGGTCTATTTTTTAATATGTGGGACACACCTCAAGGTTAGGCTCAAGGTTAGGAGACACATAAAGCACAAGGCTTCAGATCTATTGGCATGGCTGAAAGGCTACCAAGGAAAGGCTTGGACAATGAAAATAAGTTTCTTTTGTGAAATTTTCTGTCTGGGATGTCAGCTGGAGACCCAGACTAATGTTCAGACCAGTCTTGGGCTTCTTACCCATGGTTAGGGTAAGAGGAAACACAAGTTCTGTGGCCACTTCTAGGGAAGAGATTTGGGAAAGACACAAAACCTTGTAATACAGCTGGGATGGGGTTGCAAAAGGACTACCAAGAGAAGGTTTGAGCAACAAAAAGAACTTTTCCCTTCTCGTTTGACAGTGGGCAAGCAGCTCTGAGGTAAAGACTTCAGCCACTTTTAGGGTTACAGTTAATCAAAAGCCTAAGGGTCCACTTGGAGCACGGGGCTGCAAAGGGTCTGCCTACAGAAGGTTTGGACAAAGAAAGGGCCAAGCCTGCAGGTCATTGTGTAAAGCTCAGCCCTTGGCTGTGGTTAGGGTTAGGGTGAAGAGAAAGGCAGATTCAAGTCCCGTTGTGGTAGGGTCACAAAAAGGTTGCCAAGGGGAAAGCTGAGCAACAGAATGACTTCTTCCCTGAGAGCTTTTCTACCTCAGCCATTGCTCAGTGTCTTAACGCTAACACACAGCCAACAGCAATATTTAGCTTTTACATTTTCTGATTAAAAGTTTGAAAATTAAACAGAAAGCTTTCAGAGTGACATAAAGACTAAGCAGATCTAAACACAAATACATCAAATTAACAATCCATCTTCAAGAGAAATATAAACCCTTTAGCAACTTTCCTGTGTTTTTAAAAGTTGTTCCCAAGACATCTGTATTACAGCCAGAGCTGGTAATGCACTTCAGGGTAGTTTCACTGATTCAGGAAGGATCAGGACCATCCCTGCAAGTGTTCACTTGAGACCCTCTCTTATAGGCAGCTCTCACTGAGGAAACTAACTTAGAGAACAATTCAGCCTCAAATAACTTTCACTCTGCAGGGGGTGGAAGTCAGCATTTTTACACTCCAGATGCCACCAGATGAGACAGTTCTCAACACTCAACAAAGCTTGCTCCTAGTGAATGGAGATGGCCCCAGCCCTTAGATGTCCACATCTCCTGGCAGCACACACCTACCTACCACTCTTAGTACTACTTCTGCTGCCTTCCCAGCCCTCCCCTGAGTTGGACCAACTCGAGGACACAGCAGAAATGCAGCCCAGCAAAAGAAGTGTAGAATTTTCTGCTGGAATAGCAAGTTAAACTGGTTCACATGGTGTGAAACAAGGGACAAAGCTGAGGAGAAGGCGGGAGATTTGGTTTTGCAGCTGTGCCTGCAGAGAAGAAAGAGGGAGAAGTACAGAGAGGAAAAAGATAGAAGCCTAGAGAGAAAGGCAGCATGGAGGAGCAGAACAACCAGTTTAAGATGGAGCAAAGAATTTCATCTGCCTTGTCTGCCTGCACAGTAGGGATGGGCTGTGCCAGTCCAAAAGCAGCCCTGCTCTCCTCCCAGGTCCAGATGCTTTCCTTCCCACAGCACTGTCACTTCTGGGCCATTGCAGCCTCTTAACCAAAGAAATGGAGTGACTGCTAATTGCTAGGTTGTTTTAGAGACCTTTTTGCAGAGCTGAGCTCTTCTTGGGCTTCATAAAACTTCCGCCTGTTAAAAGACCCCAGAGCCTCATCCAGAAGCAGTTATAGCTAGGGCTCAAAGAAGATGACTGGAAAATGTGATTTCTATCTCCTGAAAATATCGTTTGAGAAAAAAGGATCATCTGGGCAAGGCACACAAAGCAAAACCAAAATCATGTCATAGGGAAAGAATCCTGAAAAAAAAAAAATAAATAAATCTATTTAGGAATTGGAGTCCTTCACCTTCCTGAGAGGGATATTTGTGTGTTCACTTTCCCCTTCTTAGCAGCACTTTTTCAGACCAGCCACAGGGTTGTATCTGTCTGTCATGTCCATTTTCCTGGAGAAAAATAGAGCCTGCTTTTTCCTTTTGGAATAGCTCCCCCTTTCACCTTTTCCCAGAGAACAGTTGCTGCAGGAGGACTGTTGCTGTGGGGGCTTTGTGTCTCAGCCGTTATAGGGGCCACCCTGGTGCAAAGCTGTCTGGCCATGCTGCTGCTGCTCTGCATTGCCAACACAGCCCCAAGTTCCTTGCTGTGGGGAATGGATTATGCAGGGGAAGAAGATGAAAAGATGGGGTTGAGGAGAAGGAGGAATAAGCAGGCGTTTTCTGCCTCAGATCTAACCTGGTACAAAGTTGCAACCACAAGGCTAGAAACTGTTCTGGGATCCAGCGATCCAGCAATACAGACCTAGGCAAATTACTAGTATTAATTACTTTGATACTGAGGCTTCATTAATAGACTAGCAGCCTCCTGAACTGCACTCTGCCTCTCTCTGCAACAATATCCACCTTATGACGTCAGCCTTGATCCCTTTCATTTGAAGTTGTTTACAAGAGGCAGTGATATTTAAACAGCATTTATATACCTCTTGTAGAGTACCTCAGCAGCTGGTAATAAGGGGCCACAACATGAGACCAATGAACCCACAATAAATACTCCCTTGGACAACTGTTGAAAAACTCTGGTTTATGGCATTATAGAAGCAACCTTATCTAATAAGAAAAACATTAAAGGTGACTTAAATAGCTCACAGCTCCCTGGAACATCTGGGCTGGTAGTCATTTATCACATAAACTATGAATATGGCCAAATGAACTAACAGTCCTGCTTTCCTTTTTCTTTATGTATAGCTTTTTCCACTGGAAGAATACACTGCAGACCCTTAATCACTTCTGCAATATCACAGAGTGTCAGCTTTATTTAGTGAAGCAATACATATTTCAGCAACAAGGCTGTGTGCACACATTTACATTTTACTTTTCTGTTTAACTAGGTGGGGTGTTTTAATCCCAAGGGTTTCTTGATGGATTAAGCTTTTTTATTTGAAAGCTAATACTGATTTTTTTTGGGTAGTTGCCAGCCAGTTCTGCTGGAATGCATTTTTAAACTGATCTTCTTTTATGCAAGTTTTCTGTTTGTTTGTTAACAGCTGCTTATGTATTGTAGTGATTATCCTGTGCACTGAATCATGTGGACAAAGACCACACTGCTATGTAACTAAAAAATTATATCATAACACATACATGCAAGGGGTTGATTACAGCTTCAGAAGTCATTATTTTGACATTTGTTAGCTTCTCGCTTCCTCTGCTTGCAATCTTGAATAACATCTCTTCTAACAAAGGATTTTTTAATATGATTTCTTAAATTTGCCTTTTCTGTTCAGTTAGATGGTAGAACAAATTGTGCTGCATGCAGTGACTTCTTCTCCCCAATGAATATTGCCATCAGAATGTAATCCTGTTTTTCAGCCCTGCAAGCAGAGACCTCCACCACTTCATTTAGAGGATTAATATGTTCTTGGGTATCCTGGCCTCAGGGTCAGCTGTGCCTTCCCCTTCCTTTCGTGCACACCCTTGAGAAATGACAGGCTGAATTTCCTTTACATCTTTAACTGTGACAATGAGCACTTTAGACTGGATCTCTGGATGATTATATTACAAACTCTGATGAAACCTTCCTTATTTTATGGCTGACTGATGTGGCAGGGCCAGCTGTGTTTGCCACATAGAAGAAATGTTCCTTCTGCCATCCCAGACCAGCAGCAGCCTAACACATGGAGATAATCTGGGAATTAGAACCACTCCTCTGCTGGACTTAAAGCTCCTCAGACTTGCAAGCTCTGCTCCCAGGTCTCCACATGCAACAGTTATGTTCTGGGACCTACATAGTTCCCCATCCTGCTCACAGGCCAGCTGGGACTGCCCCAGTCTCTCCAGAAGTGAAACGAGAGCCCACCAACTAACAAAAAAACTCCCTTCCATCAGTGACCTGGGAATCTATTGCATCTTCCCATGCCACATATCCCTCACTCCTTTCAGAAATCTCTGTCTATAGATGTGACCACAAACTGCTGATTTACACAACTCAACTTCTTGCAGAGAAACTCTTTGGTTATTCTGCCACAGGCACACAACAAGCAGGAACAAAAAAGCCATACAAGCTTAGTACTCATATTATGTTTGCTGTTCCTCACATCCCTTGGGGCAGACTAGCTGTCAATGCACTATGTAAGACCTGTGTTTTGATCATCTCTACCGTATGAAGGTCTGCCTCCCAAATTCTCTCTCTCCCTCACTTTTCTCCAGACTTTCTAAAGTGAAAGCTTTAGCTGATAAATGTTTGGGTTTGATCCTTAGCCTCAGCAAGTAGGTTTTGCAACTCTGCTTGGAATATAGAATCAAAATTTCTCCAGTCAGTTGCTTGACCATTGCTTACATTTTTGATGCTATACCCAAAAGATGACTTATCACCTTGTCATTGTTTCACTTCCTCCTTGACAGTACTTGCCGTTCTTTTTGATTCAAGTCTATCCTGGCAGGCAGAATTATATCCCGAAAGTGCAATGAGGTATGCAGTCCAGCTCACCTAACCAATCTGTTTAAGTTCCGCATCCAGTCAGCAAAGAGAGCAAGATGCCTCTGAAAGCCTGCTGAAGGGTATCTGGTGCTTATTCAGGCACATCTAAGGGGCAGTGTAGTTCACCAAATCACACATGGACTGGTAGAAAGGTAGCAAGCATTTCTATCTGGCTTCCTCGCCCACTTCTGAAGAGAGGCACTGGGAGATACAGAGAAGGGGATGCTACTTACTTACCCCTTACCAGATAGGGCAGTGTGAGGGCAGTCACTCAGGAAGCAGGAGGCCTCTGCTCTAGCTTCTGCTCTAGCTTCTGCTCTGCTGGTATATCAACTCCCATGTCTGATGTCCATGCCTTAATGACAGGCTGTTTGATGGACACCATGCAAAGGCCATTTTTTTTACACCTCTGTGTAAAGAGATTTTCATATCTTCTTTACAAGCTGAGCCACTATGGAGCCGGACATGTAGGGGTACTGCAGCCAGCTGGAAAACACACAAAAGTGATCTTAATTTTATGCTAGCAAGTAGAATCATAGAATAGTTAGGGTTGGAAAGGACCTTAAGATCATCTAGTTCCAACCCCCCTCCCATAAGCAGGGACACCCCACGCTAAACCATGCCACCCACATTAGGACACTCTTCAGGCTGATATGGATAATATTACACCTTGATAGAAAAGCAGCTAAATCCTTTAACCTCAGATTGCCTTTCTAAATGTTAAAACTGTAGTTAAGACCATTATAGAAAAAACTGGACTGCCACCACTTCCTACAGCATGTTTTGTTATACTGCTGACTTTACCACATCTCCTTCAGGTTTCCTCTGGGATCTTAGGAAGACTTCGTGTGCCCGTCTAAAATCACACCTGGATCACAGCAGGGCATACACAGGAAGGCTGAGTCCCATGTACACCACATGTCTTTCACAGCACCTAGGGACAGATACAATGAAGTGCCACTGGAAAGTGGCAGGCACCTGATGAATTTAGGTGCCTACAGGGACAGGTAGTCCATTGAATCAGGCAGGCTTGATTACTGCTTAGACCTCAGCTGGGCTGCAGGTCACCATGAATACAAGATTCAGGTAGACAGGACTGCACCTAAGTAATCCATGAAATATTGTCCTTTGTCCTATGCATCTGGCAACAATGGAAAGTTACTGTCTGGGAACAGATCTGTTACTGTATGGTAACAGACTGCTATAACCAATGCTGAACCTTTTCAGCTGGGTTCCTGAGGGACATAAGAACGATTTTCATAAGCTAGTCTGTTTCTAATTATCTTCCTGAGGCTGTCAGCTTGTGGTTTCCAGGCAGCTGCCACTGCTGCTGCTTTTCCTTTGGTGGTATTTTTTAACCCAGCTATTTAAAAATGTTTATGTGTATTTATTTTGTGCAAGATCTTAACATTTGTCTGAAGAACAAGTGTGAGGCAAGAAATGGTGATTTCTAGTAGTGTATACATCTGCTAAACTTCCTTGGAATTGCATGGGAGCAAGAAAAGACACGTTTCTAGCCCAAGGCCCTCTCCCTTCTGAACTTCAAAGCCTGTCATAAACAACAAAAGTAGTAAGACTTTTTCTTTTTTTTTTTTAATAAAAAGGCGAGCAAATGTTTTATACTTGGGAGTATAAGGCAATATTCATGTATATTCTATTCTATGATATCACCATATACACACAGATGTTACAAGTACCCTCTGTAAAGCTTCAAATTTCTAAACCTTATGAAGTAAGTGAATTTGACAAAGCTTTATGAGGAAAGCAGTGGTTTATTAGTTGGTCAGTTATCTTTTAAGAGCTAAATAGACTTCAAGAAAAGTAAGAAACCACTACAGTAGTGCAAGCAGAGCTAAAAATAAACTATTAGGTCCCAAACACAAAAATGCTGAGAGTCAATAGCCTGAGGCAGGATGCGGAACACCAATCACTGCACATGAAACACCGTAATAGCTGCAGAGAAGCTGTCCAATAAAATAGACCAGTGACTCAAGGTCCGGGAGATTCAATCTGACACCATTCCAGGGATATCAGCATATGACTTCAAACACTGCATTAAGAGATAGAAAGCTTAATAGCTGCTTTCTGGTTTAGTACAATGCCTAGTGATAATATTCCTGAATTTAGAACTCGTAAAATACCTGTCGCCTCCAGCAGCAATATCTTAGTACTTTACTGAGATCAAATCCTTTAGTGAAATGTGTCAAATAGGTCAGGAGTATGACAGTACATGAGAAGAGGCACTGCCTCCATAAAATTGTTTGTAAGAAAATGAATATATAAAGCCAGAAGAGATATATGGAAACACATACATTAATGACTTTGTAAGACACTTTCAAACCTTTGAATTCTCCAGCCGTATACTCTACCCAATATTTTCAGAAATTAAAGTGAAAACTGGACTGGCAAACATAGGCAAATGAGGAAAGCTCAGTAAACCTGCCAAGGATATATGAAAAAATGGATTGCCACTGTTTTGGATCTACTACCTTGGCTTGGTAAAATGGTCAGGCTGAGAATCTCACTGGCCAGTTCCTTGAGAGTGGCTCTTTAAACCAGGGCAATTTTCTAGTAGTGTGAGCTGATTTCACTTCCAGATCTTTTTCCTTCAGGTGATGGTCTTATGCAGTTAACAAACTGTCAATTCAAGTATCAATACTCCTTTACCTTGGACATCAAACCTTTAACTAAAAAAATTTGAGACTATTAACCTCTAGCCAGCTAGAAAGTATTTTTCTGACTGATTTTGCTTTTTTGCTGATCTTTGTATGAGACTTGCGTAGGAGTTGAATATTTACAGCAGTAATGGCCTTTGAAGTTCACTCGTTAAAGGCATTAAGTTATGAAAAATGGTTACTCTGGAAAAATGAGAACAATGGACCTTACTTATTCGTTCTGTATGTTCTGCTTAATAACTCAGGCCTAAGCCTCACCCAGCTGTGTTTGACTGAGGTCAAATGCAATAAAAGACTGATGATAAATACTGAATCGCAATAGCAGGATCCTAGCTGATGGCCTTCTTGCATGAGTAAACAGAAATCAAGACTACACTTTGCACTAAGCTTGTAGAATTTGGAAGAAGGTTGAGAGATCTGTGGAGTTTAATCTGTTATAATTCAACAATCTCCTATATTTTTAAACAAGACTCTACAGAACAAGGTCACAAAGGACATTCCTTATTTTCATTAAAGCTCCTATTTCCTTGTATATGGTACTGCAGGGTGGAGTACAATTATTTTCCGCAAATCAACTGAGAAAGCTATTAGAATACAATAAAATTCAAATGTGTATTCTTATCAGATCCTTTCCTAAGAGCTAAATATTTGCATTATAACTGCATTATGTCAGATAATTTAATTTATTTACTATGGATCTTGACTCCAAGTAGTCTGCTCTTCTGCTATGCTCATACTGTATTCAGTATTGAAACTCTGTGATACACTACCAGTTTTTTGTTACTCTTCCACTTGAAAAGACGTAAGCTCACCACTGGGTTAGGTGACTATGCTAGGTTTATAGTTTTGCTTTGCCAGAGTAGACCACAACAGCAAGAGGTTTAACTAGTTTTAAGGCCAAAGCAAAACAGGAGGCTGCTTAGGGTAGCAACCTTCCTACTTTTGCTTCTCCAGCCAAAAAAAGTGACTGCTCTGGAAACACAAGGTGGAACAGCCAGTTTCTGACTCTCATCTGCACATTTCAACCTACTTCTCCTGAGGGACAGGCAGAAGCAGTAAGCATTTACACTTGACCACTAGTTTCCTTCTTTTCCCTTCACACATCTAAAACCCAGACTGCTGGAAAACTTGTAGGCGCTCTCTAGCCATTTTCACATCTCTTTACTTCTCTGTAACTTACCCATCTCTCTATTTTCCTAGACCAGTTGCTTTGACCTCTGCTGATTTTCACAGCCCTTGCTCCACTAACTTCCCTCTAAGCCTGAGCCAGTCATCCCAAATACAAAAAGAGAGAGAAAAATTAATTCTAAACTGCTGAGAAGATTTAAGATAGCCTTGGCCAGACTGACCCCAGGCGATATGGTCTGTAAATGCAATCTAGACATTTCTACACCATCAGTCATATAAATTTTGTGGAAAGGATTGCACAGATACTTCTGAATGTGTATATTTAAACATTTCTTTTTTTCTTTTTAACTGAATCAATTTAATTATTATGCTGTTAATTACAGAGCTGCCTCAACCTATATTTCCCAAGTTGCAACACTAAGAGTGTTGGCAGCATAGGAAAAGCAGTTAGTGGGTTGTGACCATACTCATTGAGATGTGTGGGCCAGGGCAGGTGACTTCAGTGAGGCGTGGAGTGAGATGTGATTTACTCAAAAGAATGCATTGAAAATAATGATTCTAAAGAATGAAAATTGTGAAGTTTCCTTAAAACAAACCTTATGGAAAACTTGTCAAATGGAACTGGAACATTAAAGCCAAAATGTCTTATTCTGGGTTAAAATTGGTTTTTTACCCTTGCTGTAATGCTGTGATTTATAATGCTGTGTACTGAACTTAAAGTTTTACCTTAATTCCAAACCAAAAATTTGTAATCTGTTTTATCTAAGCATGGAAGTGTCTTGATCCAAGGTTTTGCTTTCAGTGTAACAATATTTCCCTACCAGAGCATACCCTACTGGAAAATTTTCAACTAAGTCTTTTTAATGCATAAGCCATTATCCTTTTGTTGTGATTTAAACCCAGCCATGCAGCTCGTTCACTCACTCAACCCCCCTTTCTTGCCCTCCCCTGCTTCCAGAGGGGTGGAGAGGGGAATCAAAAGAATGCAACTCCCACAGGTTGAGATAAGAACAGTTTAGTAATTAAGGTATAACACAAATCACTACTGCTACCACCAATAATAATAATGATAAAGGAAATAACAGGGGAAGAGAATACAGCATCTCACCAACTACCAACAGATAACTCACAACACCCCAGCCCAACCGAGTGCTGACCAACCACCTCTTCCAACGACTCCAAGAGAACTCGGGCTTCCGGGTAACTCCCAGTTACATCCTGGGCATGACGTGCTATGGTATGGAATACCTCTTTGGCTAGCTTGGGGCAGGTGTCCCTGCTTCCTTNGACCAACCACCTCTTCCAACGACTCCAAGAGAACTCGGGCTTCCGGGTAACTCCCAGTTACATCCTGGGCATGACGTGCTATGGTATGGAATACCTCTTTGGCTAGCTTGGGGCAGGTGTCCTGTCCCTGCTTCCTTCTGGCCTCCCCTCCTCCCTGGCAGAGCATGAGACTCACAAAGTCCTTGGTCAGAACAAAACATTCAAGCAGTAACTAAAAACAACCCTGTTATCAGTTTTGTTCCCAAGTTGAGTCAAAACACAGCACTGCACCAGCTACTAAGAAGGCAAAAAATTGACTGCTATTGCTGAACCCAGGACGCCCTTATAAACTTGATGTTTCCAGATAAACAGGAATAGAGCATGTTTGTTCAAATGGAAATTTTGCTTAAATTGTCAATTGTTCAAGTGTGTGATTCAGTGCCTGCAACTACAAATAACCTAGGGGATTTTTTTTTTTTTTT